>JAUPMG010000010.1:6287598-6298153 GCA_031762675.1 Pachysandra terminalis
GAATCCTGGCTCAATGCTGCAATCTCATTAAAGTTTTGAAACCATAGATGTTGATTGTGTTGGAGTATTCTGATTCCCCTATTCTAGTCTATAAATATCCCTAATTTCTTTATTGTCTGCTTCTGTATTTTTCTGTGTTACTTACTAAGCTCTCTGGAATGGGTTAAAAGGGTAGTGCTTTTAGGTCCCACAAAGGCTAAGATGGTACAAGATGTGATCTTGGGGACAATAATACTCTTTCTTTCCTTTGTACTCACCACTCAACAATAAAAAAGAGAAAGTGGGTGACTAGTAGAAGACTCAAAAGAGAAGCAGCATTTAACAACTTTCTTTAAAGCATAGATACAGTCCAGTTGAATAGGGAGAAGGAGAAAGAGAAAGATACAAAACAGAAGGAACAGGCTTGAATTTAATATCTCCATGTTTATCTAAGCAAAATTTGGCTTGATTCTAGTGATTGGACCTACCAAAAGACAAGTTAACTATTCAACAACATTACTATTCTCAATGCATTGAATAGTGATTTGATAATGTTTATGAATTTTGTGTATTGAAAAATTATTAAATTGGTGCTTCTATATCCCCAGACATATCTCCAAGAGTATGTGCAATTCTTTGTCCCTTATTAGTTGTATTATCTAGATAGCAATTAAATATTTCTTTCTTCCCTAAAGAAGAAAAACAAAATCACATTAATTAAAAGTCCAAATCCAAAAACAAAAATAATATTAAAAAATTTCGATTTGACTATAAAATAGGTTTCTCATCTTCCTTTTCTGCTTCTAAACCTTTGCGCTTATGCATGTTGGGGTGTGTTATCTTCCTTTTGTTTATCCTTTTCAGAGAATAAGAGCGCTGAGCACAATAGTACTGTCTAGATTTGACGCTCTTTTTATTCTTTTTGATTTTTTGGCTTCAGCGTTACCCGTTTCAGATCTTTGTTATTCTTTTATGTTCTGAGCAAACCGATATATCCTCTTGGATTCTCAGAGAAAACGTGAAAAATGTCATGTGGGTACCCTCTGAAAGCCAGTTTTTTAGCTACTATTGTCATATCACTTCTGCGCATGCTTCTCTCTCTCGCTCTCTTGTTTTTTTCTAGCTTTTTGTTTCCTATTCCATGCTGCTGAGCTGGAGTGCCATTCATCAGCTATAAAGCCGTGGCTTCATTGAAGTTATCATCTCCCTAATGGGTTTTGGCATTTTCTCATCAATGGGTGTGTGTAGTGTTGTTTTAACATTCAAATTCCTTAAAGCTTTTCTGCAAATATATGCTTGGCAGCAGGACGAATGAAGTCATTCATCAGTACATAGAAGAGCTTCAAAGAGAGGTGTTCGTGTTCCCCTATTTGACTTGCGGAAATGCCTCACAGACAAATGAAAGACTTGCAACGGAAGCATGTGGTTTCCAGAAAACCTTTGCAAAGCTCGGTGAATCAGCAGAAACCCTTGTCCCAATTGTTACTTAACTGTGATGTTTGCTCGCAAGATACAAGGAAGAGTATAGGGAGGAGAAGGGGACGGGGGCATGGGAAGGGAACCAAAAGGGAAAGGCTGCTGCAGCCAGGGGAGCTTGATCTTGCCGGAGAACCTACCGTTTTGGGCAAAAGTTTGGTTTTCCCCCGCCGACCTGGCTATGGGCAGATTGGGACGAAGTGCATTGTAAAAGCCAACCATTTTCTTACAGAATTACCGGACAAGGATTTGAATCAGTACGATGTAAGCCACATTTCTTCATTGTAGTTATGGAAACTTCTTTGTTTCCAGGAGAACTGAGACCTCGGTCACACTTACAGATTAATATATATTTTTTTTGGTTGCAGGTTGCTATAAGCCCTGAAGTGACTTCTCGTAGTGTGAACAGAGCTATCATGGCCCAATTGGTGAAAATTTATAGAGAAAGTGATTTTGGTACGAGGCTCCCTGCTTATGATGGCAGAAAGAGCCTATACACAGCTGGGTCGTTGCCTTTCACCTCAAAAGAGTTCAGCATAACGTTGGCTGATGAAGATGAGGGGATGGGCTTTACAAGGTCAGTAATTCATTGTTCTTTGCATATATGCTTGTGAAGTTGTGCAAAATGTTACTTGGCATATCTGTTTATTGCTTGATTTTTGTGTTGTTTTGTTGCAACTATTAGAATTTTTAATGAAAATTACTTCAAGCTTTTAATTAACTTCCAACTGGTAATAGGGAACGCAAATTTACAGTGGCGATCAAGTTTGTTGCTCGTGCAGACATGCATCACTTACGTCAGTTTCTTGCTGGCAATCAAGCTGATGCCCCTCAAGAAGCCCTTCAGATTCTTGATATTGTTTTAAGGGAACTGTCTAGCCAAAAGTGTGTTTTTTTGCTTCTTTTTTCCCTTTTCTTTTTAATAATACCATGAGACTTACTTATAAATCAATGTTGATTTTTTTTTTCTCTTGGATATCATATGACGCTAGGTACATATCGATTGGGAGGTCCTTTTATTCTCCAGCTATTAAAAAACCTCAACGACTGGGTGATGGGTTGCAATCATGGCGTGGCTTCTACCAGAGTATAAGACCAACTCAGATGGGACTTTCACTGAATATTGGTAGGTGCCCTTGGACTCCATTGTGGTTTTGTTATATTGTTGTTAATGACACATTTGCAGGATTCTAATATGTCAATAGACAAACATTATGTACTTATAACAATGGGATAATGTTTTCACTTTTCCTCTTTTTTTTTTTTGCTAAAAACTAATAATTTGCTTTTGTATGTCATTGTTTAGACATGTCCGCCGCTGCATTTATTGAACCACTCCCTGTGATCGACTTCGTAGCTCAGATTTTGGGCAAAGATGTATTGTCAAGGCCGTTGTCTGACACAGACCGTGTTAAGGTATGGTGGTAAACATCTGTGTAGCATGGAAATTGAATGATATTGATGAAAATATGCTGCTTGGACCACAATTTAAACCATTTTTTGAAATGGAACTCAAAAAAATCCGGGATCCTATTGTAGATTTTCCATTAAGGATAATTTCAGGATGATATGCATAATCCCATCATATCGTTGAAGCTTTTTGTGGCCTTGGTAAACTGATAAGATACCATAATCTGTTTTAAATTAAGATTTGTGCATACTAATGGCATTTGGAAAAGCATCCCACATCTTGTAGAGAAAGTCAGAGCTCTTCTCTTGCTTGTTAGTTGCTTTAGGAAGCCTGTTGCATACATTTAGTTTGTCCAAGTTGTAGAATTTACTCTCTTTGCAGATACATAGTATATGGAGCAACAGTTCATTTAGAATCAAGCATGTAAAATAATATTTATCAAATTCTTTTGATCAATATTGAGCAGGTTAAGAAAGCCCTCAGAGGTGTCAAAGTTGAAGTTACTCATAGAGCACATGTACGGAGGAAATACCGGATTTCAGGGTTGACGTCACAACCTACGAGGGAACTAATGTATCAAATACGCCGTGGTTAGCCTGCTCTCAAATTTTCATGTATTTTTGTAGTTTGTAATTTTGTACTTTTCTTCGATTCAACAGATTCCCGGTTGATGAGCAAATGAACATGAAATCCGTTGTTGAATACTTTCAAGAGATGTATGGTTTTACCATTCAGCATTCCCATCTTCCATGCCTTCAAGTTGGGAATCAAAGGAAGGCAAACTATTTGCCAATGGAGGTGGGTCATATTTCCTAGCATGTGTTTTATGCATAACTGAAATTGTTAACCAAATCCCAGTGATCCTTGTATACAAAATTGCAGGCTTGCAAGATTGTTGAGGGACAGAGATACACAAAAAGGTTGAATGATAGGCAGATAACTTCCTTGCTAAAAGTGACATGCCAAAGACCCCGGGAGCAGGAAATGGATATTTTGCAGGTATTTCTATCCAAATCCATGACGAAAACCACTTCTTGATGGTGGGAAGTAATTGCGCTGAAAATTTGTTTGCTACTGAATACTAGAGGAACCCTAGATACTATATTCTGTTCGTATCCTATTTCTTTTCTGTTTCCCATTTCTTTATTTTTAATGAATAGAAATGAAAAGTTAGAAGAAAATATAGGTGCTAGAAGTGGGAGTTTGGGTTGATCTTTTTCTAAATACGAGGCTTTGCTGATTTAAGGAGAGACCAACTTTTTCTTGAATTAATCCCTGCTAGCTTCACCCCTGATGCATGCCTCCTTCAGCCCTTGTATACGTCTGATTCTATTGAATGAACAACTTGGGGTTAGTAGCTAAATACTAGGTCCCACTGGTTTAAGGAGAAACCAAGTTCTTCTTGAAATAATCCCTGCTAAATGCATCCCCTATGCATGCTTCCTTCAGTCCTGTACATCCTATTCTATTGAATGGTGAACAATGGAGGGGAGGAAATTTTTCAGAGAAAAGCTAGAAGAAAATGTTTTCACAAGATACAACTATAAATTCAATGATTTAGGAGATTCTAAGTGATCTATTTTCCCTTGCATCGACATCCTCCATACTCTGCTGAACATGATCAACTCCTGTTCTGGTGAATCTACCCAAATATTTTCTGAAGAAAAAAGAGGAATATGTTTCTGTGCGATATGACCTAAAGTCTTATGATCCAGGAGTTCTCTGGTGAATGTACACAAGTATTTTCTCGAAAAAAAATAAAGAGAATTAGTTCATTCATCTTTGAACATGATCGTTCATGTTGTATATCTCAATTAACAATTATTATTTTTGAAAAGAGTGATGGTAGATCCTTCTTTCAAAGTTCTCTCATATTCCCTTTTTTCAGACAGTTCACCAAAATGGGTATGAGGAAGATCCCTATGCCAAAGAATTTGGTATCAGTGTAACGGACAAACTTGCATCTGTTGAAGCTAGAGTTCTTCCTGCTCCATGGGTAATGACATACAGAAGATGCATGATACATTTTTGAATTGCGTTCTTTTCATGTTTGACAAGGCTTTTAATATTTTGCTCCTGTATTTTATTTCTTTTATAGCTAAAATATCATGATTCTGGAAAAGAGAAAGATTGTTTGCCTCAGGTTGGTCAGTGGAATATGATGAATAAGGTAAAGTGATATGTGCCCCGGAAAGCCTTATTGTACAATATGATTGGATGTTTTCCTACATTATAAAAGGCGAAATACTTTTATTCATAAAATTATATATTTGCTGCTTCTGATACAGAAAATGATTAATGGAAGCACTGTAAATTACTGGGCATGTATCAACTTTTCACGAAGCGTTCAAGAGAATACTGTTCGTGGTTTTTGTCAGGAGCTGGCACAGATGTGCCAAGTCTCTGGCATGGTAATCTTTGCTGACCATTGATCTTTAATCATCAACATGATTTCATGCACTTTGTTCTATATCATGGTGGTGGCCATTCTGTTGTTTTACTATAAATGGACTCTACATGATGCATTTGATTGCCTGAACTATCCAACCATCCTAACATTGTCCTATTGATCTTTCATTGTAGGAATTCAACCGTGAGCCCATAATTCCAATCCATTCAGCAAGACCAGACCAGGTAGAGAAGGCGCTGAAGTATGTATGCAATGCTGCAGCGAACAAATTAAAAGGGAAAGAGTTGGAGTTACTGATTGCCATTCTTCCTGACATCAATGGTTCATTGTATGGTATGTGGGCACCTGTTTCTTTATTTTTCCATTACACACTTTCTTCTTCTTATACAGTTTGATACTTGCTTATGCTTCCTACTGCTTGGATTCTCCTATATTAACTGTACTTACTGCTGATCCCTCTTTGGACCTAACTTGGTTAAATTGAGGGCAACGTAAACTTTTCCTAGCATGGGTGCATCCCTCCCTCCCCTCTCTCTCTCTCTCTCACACACACACACAGCCCAAATTTTTCTCTTTGGATAAACTAGGATTCATATGTTAGAGACTTCTCATGACTTGACAGTATGTATGACTTATGCTAAGAAATTTCCGATGTATGATGTACTTGATATTGCTAATTTATAGCTTGAAATAGAATTTAAGAAATGTATAGCTGGGAAGAACATGTGAAATCATTCATTCAGACTGGGAAGTCAATGGGGTGATTTGGAGACGAGTCTTCCCTATTGAATTATTGGTTTGAGGTCTTACTGGTTTTGGTTTATTGTTGTCGTCATTAGTTCCAGAGCTGACCTTGTGAATGCCCAGTTCTTGCTGGATACCCGACTAAAATCCGATCCCCCAAGTGTTAAATTAGTAGATATGTGCTTGTATGCGGAAGTACTTATTCCTAAAATCCCGAACTTAATGTTTATTGACTTGGTAATAGTAAAATTAACTTTATAGAAACAGTTATAACATATTAAAATTGATAATACCCAACTCCCAATAGGCACATGAGTAATTTGACTTCTATTTAATGTGCCTAGAGCTTACCCGATTGATTCAAAGGTTTATAAATCAAGCCAGTTCCCTAATAAATGGGCCTGGGTCTCTCGGATATTAGTATCCATTGACATCCTTAGCTTAGACTCAAGTCTTTTACTCTTTAGATGAAATTTAAAGAACAAAAAAATTCAAGTTTTCATTTTAGTTTCAATCTGTTTTGGATTTTGTTCTTGAGAGTTTGAAATGTCAACTACTCTTTAAAAAATGATTTTCAATGTCGTAATGAAATTTCAAGAACCTCGAGTTTTTGTTACAATTTCAACCATAACCGAAGTTGTTGCCAGACCCAAGACTGAAAGCCTTGTTTAGTCCAGCTTTTGTAAGTATGGTCTTAAAATTTGCCTAAAATTGGAAAATGTGAGGTTTTGTCTTGTATTCGTCCTGTGATCTTTTCTGCAAATGGACATGTAGCATTCGTCTGTCTAATATCTGAGTAGTTATACGTGTGATATGCAAATATCTAATATTGTGGACTCATATTTTAAATAAACCATGTGATATGTGTACATCTAACCCTTGAGGACCCATATTTTTAAGTACGGTGTGTCATGTTAAGGTTAAACATACAAAGATGTGTGTAACCTTTTTTCAGTTGTTTTATTCTGATTTGACACGTATATGAACGGACCAAATTTAGGTTTGAATAGTGGGAGTCTCAATTCTTGTATCCTGGGATTCTCCATCGTGTTTCGTTAGAGAGTGCTTCCCTTTCTCTTGTTTTAGGGAGTGTGTCAGGTGGTTTGGAGTTAGCTCTTGGAATTTAGTAGTGACTCTTGTTGGTGGGATAACTGTTCGGATATGTGGTTTGGCTTTTTGAAGCTGGAAAATCTTGCATTTGTGGCTTGTGGGTGGTTGCAGGTATCCGGGGTTTTACCCCAGTCATATTATGTATGGCTGGGGTTCCACGTCATAAAAAAACATCTTAATATGACTTTACATTGTTGCAAACAACTTTGTTGTTTAGAATCCACTGTTTTTTTTTTTTTTGGTCTCCCAAGGTATCCCCAGGACTATTCCTCCGAGGTACTGTCGGGCACCGAAGCGGGGACCTCTCCCAACAAGATTTTCTGCATCCACAAGGACTCGATACCGTGACCACTGTTACTTCTATCTTTTGAATGACACATTCCTTGACTTTTCAAGAACTAGGATGCCAAAAGAACCTTTCCTTTTTATTGTAAAACTGTTATGAGATTTTGATACTTGTGTACCTAAAGTCCAAATTATATAAGTATTTTGGTTTTTTCTCAATTGTCTAGTTGTTGTATTGGAAAAGAAAATTTTCAAATTTCTTGGGAATCTCCAACTGAGATTAGATTTATGACTGTTCAGGTGATCTGAAGAGAATTTGTGAAACAGATTTGGGGTTGATATCACAGTGCTGTCTGACAAAGCATGTATTTAAGATAAGCAAGCAGTACTTGGCAAATGTTTCACTTAAGATCAACGTCAAGGTAAAGTTTTAGAGAAATTGATTAATTGTGTTTGCGACTAAAAGGTGCAGTGCATAAATTAGCTAAGTTTGTCTTTTTCAGTTTATTTCCATACTGATCCATTTATTCATTATTATAATTATTTTTTTCAGATGGGAGGAAGAAACACAGTACTTTTGGATGCTTTGAGTTGGAAAATTCCTTTGGTCAGTGACATTCCAACAATAATATTTGGAGCTGATGTAACTCATCCAGAGACAGGAGAGGACTCTAGCCCGTCAATTGCTGCTGTAATAAATCATCTAATCTATCATTTATGAGCAAAAAGTTTAGTCTGCTTCCAAGCCAATAATAATTATCTATGCATTCAGGTTGTTGCTTCACAAGATTGGCCAGAAGTTACCAAATACGCTGGGTTGGTATGTGCTCAGGCTCATCGACAGGAGCTTATTCAAGATTTGTTCAAAACATGGCACGATCCTCAACGGGGTACAGTTGCTGGAGGCATGATCAGGTGTATATTCAAGACCGATTATTAATTTAATGTGACCTAGCATGATTTAGGTGGCAATTTTTTATATCTACTTTTGATAATTGGGTTATTTCTATACTGTTTCTCAAAAGATGTGTTGAGGTAATGCGAAATTAACATAAATACCAGCTTGTGGCCTGTTTAAAGCTTGCCCATTTGACTCTAGTGGCCAGTTCTTCCACACAATTCGGTTGAAAACTCTGTCGAATCAGATTGAATTTGATAAGTTTCTCAATACTAAACAACTGTTTTGACTGAACCTAATCAAGTAGTTCTGTGTTGAGTACAGTCGAGTTACCGGTTAAATTTATTCAGAAAACTGTCGAGTTGAGTAGAGATTTCGGGTTTTCAAATTATGGCTTGTGGAAGTAATTGAGCTTTATAATCTATTCAGCATATTGATCATTGACCAGCGTTTGAATATTAAATTGGTCAATGTCTTGATCTTTTCTTTCCATTTTAGGATATTCCATGGAATCTTTTGATGTTTGATCATATTGACTTCCATGCTTCTGGGCTTGCTCAACTGAGTTCCAAGTTTCATTGGGTTTCCTGCTGGACCCATGCTTGCTTAATTGGCAGCTTGTATTTGCTTAACTGTCCTTGTATATCCATGGTCCCTACACTTTGGTAATTGGATTTCAATCCATACCTTTTGGAAGTTTACCAAGCTTCTACTGCTGCAGGGAGCTTTTAATTTCCTTTAGGAAGGCCACTGGACAAAAGCCTCTCCGGATAATATTTTACAGGTATCCTAATGATTATCTTTTAGTAGCACCTATATCTTGTCTTTGTTTAATTTTCTTCTTTAGTAGGACGGGAGATAACTTGTTTATTGTCTACGATCAGGGCTATCCAAAGAAAAGCTTAACTCTTTAAGATTTCCACTTTTTAATGCCTTGCAATATTCTTGTAGGGATGGTGTCAGTGAAGGGCAGTTCTATCAGGTTTTGCTTTATGAATTAGACGCTATCCGCAAGGTCAGTCAAAACCAAATTTATGATATACATTTTCATGCATTGTTTCACCTGTTGCTTATGATTGTCCTTTTATCCAGGCTTGCGCATCCCTAGAACCAAATTACCAGCCTCCCGTAACATTTGTGGTGGTCCAGAAACGTCATCACACAAGATTATTTCCAAACAATCACAAGGACAGAAGTAGTGTTGATAAGAGCGGAAATATCCTACCTGGTAATAATTATCTGGTCCTAGTTCCATTTGAGGCGTTTTATCTTGATGATTTAACTCTATGAGGTGTTTAGGAGTTCTAAATTTCCATTTTTCAGGCACTGTGGTGGATTCTAAGATCTGTCATCCTACCGAGTTCGACTTTTACCTCTGCAGTCATGCTGGAATCCAGGTAAGGTGTTACAAACGTTTTAAGCATTATTAGGACTGCTTCTCGGGGTACTGATATAGGAGAAAATAATGGGAAATGTGTTGTTTTAGAAGCTTGACATAAGCATTGATTGACCATATGAGAAGGGACTATTATAATGTTTGCCATGTTAGATATCTCTTTAATTTGGATCAACATTTGGCAGGGGACTAGTCGACCAGCTCATTATCATGTTCTCTGGGATGAGAACAATTTTACTGCAGACGAGATGCAATCTCTTACGAACAACCTCTGTTATACGTAAGTCATTCTATGAATACTCTTTTCTGTTTATGTTTACCTTAATATCTTCTGCAATTCTAATCTAGGTTATACTATGATTGCAGATATGCTCGGTGCACTCGATCTGTTTCTGTAGGTAAGCATCTCACCCAATCTCTTATCACAACTATAGTACTTGCATCATGTGTCTGTTAGGTCTATGTAGGCCTGTAAACAGATCGGATGCGAAGCGGATTCTGCTGAATCGGAATCCGATCTGTTTAGAAATATACTAGATCCGAATTTGAATCAGAATCCGACGGATCTTCATAAATTCTATTCGAATTTGAATTCGATTATGATCCGAAATCTGAATTGATCTAAATATCCCAAAATCCAAGTCTAGAAGAATACTGGAAACTAGGGTTTTTTCGTTTTTTTAATTTTGTTTACAAGGTAATGTTAATATATATCACGAGTAATAATACTATGTAGTTATAATGTATAAAAGTTATGTATGTGATTGCATGAATATGTTGTTATGTGTGGCACTATTCATAGATAATGATAGTATGTGACACACTATACAAAAAAGAATACATGAG
>JAUPMG010000010.1:6298253-6318091 GCA_031762675.1 Pachysandra terminalis
CGCTGAAGTATGTATGCAATGCTGCAGCGAACAAATTAAAAGGGAAAGAGTTGGAGTTACTGATTGCTATTCTTCCTGACATCAATGGGTCATTGTATGGTATGTGGGCACCTCTCTCTCTCTCTCTCTCTCTCACACACACACACACGCGCGCGCGCGCGCACACATACACACTGCCCAAATTTTTCTCTTTGGATAAACTAGGATTCATAGGTTAGAGACTTCTCTTGACTAGGCTTTATGTATGACTTGTGCTAATAAATTTCCGATGTATGATGTACTTGATACTTATGTTTTATAGCTTGAAATAGAATTTGAGAAATGTATAGCTGGAAAGAACATGTGAAATCATTCATACCGACTGGGATGTCAATGGGATGATTTGGAGACGAGTCTTCCCTATTGAAGCATTAGTTTGGGGTCTTACTGGTTTTGGTTTATGGTTGTCGTCATTAGTTCGAGAGCTGACCTTGTGAATGCCCAGTTCTTGCTGGATACTCGACTAAGATCCGATCCCACAAGTGTTAAATTAGTAGATATGTGCTTGTATGCGGAAGTAGGTATGTGGAAGTACTTATTCCTAAAATCTCTAACTCAATGTTTATTGACTTGGAAATAGTAAAATTAGCTTTATAGAAACCGTTATAGCATATTGAAGTTGATAATACCCAACACCCAATAGGCACGTGAGTAATTTGACTTCTATTGTATGGGCCTAGAACTAACCCGATTGATTCAAAGGTTTACAAATCAAGCCAGTTCCCTAATAAAAGGGCCAGAGTGTCTTGGATATTAGTATCCATTGACATCCTTAACTTAGACTCGAGACTTTACTTTTTAGATGAAATTTAAAGAACACAAAAATTCAAGTTTTCGTTTTAGCGTCAATCTGTTTTGGATTTTGTTCTTGAGAATTTGAAATGTCAACTACTCTTCAACAGATGATTTTCATTGTCGAAATGAAATTTCAAAAACCTTGAGTTTTTGTTACAATTTCAACCATAACCAAAGTTGTTTCCAGACCCAAGACTGAAAGCCTTGTTTAGTCCAGCTTTTGTAAGTATGGTCTTAAATTGCCTAAAATTGGAAAATGTGAGGTTTTGTCTTGTATTCATCCTGTGATCTTTTTTGCAAATGGACATGTAGCATTCGTCTGTCTAATATCTTAGTAGTTAACGTGTGATACACAAATATCTAATAATTGTGGATCCATATTTTTAAATAAACAATGTGATATGTGTACGTCTAACCCTAGAGGACCCATATTTTTAAGTAGTGTGTCATGTTAAGGTTAGCACAAAGATGCGTGTAACCTTGTGACAAACCAAAATTAACTTTCTTTTTTCAATTGTTTTGTTGTGATTTGACTCATATAAAAGGACCATATTTAGGTTTGAATAGTGGGAGTCTCAATTCTTATATCTTGGGATTCTCCATCGTGTTTCGCTAGAGGGTGCTTTCCTTTCCTCTTATTTTAGGGAGTGTGTCGGGTGGTTAGGAGTTAGCTCTTGGAATTTAGTAGTGATCTTGTTGGTGGGATAGCTGTTGACTTCTCTAGACATGGGATGCCTAAAGAAATTTCCCTTTTATTGTAAAACTGTCATGTGATTTTGATGCTTATGTACCTAAAGACCAAATTATATAAGTATTTTGGTTTTCTCTCTGGTTCTTGTATTGGAGAAGAAAATTTTCAAATTTCTTGAGAATCTTTGACTGAGATTAGATTTATGACTGTTCAGGTGATCTGAAGAGAATTTGTGAAACAGATTTGGGGTTGATATCACAGTGCTGTTTGACAAAGCATGTATTTAAGATAAGCAAGCAATACTTGGCAAATGTTTCACTTAAGATCAACGTCAAGGTAATTTTTTAGAGAAACTGATTTATTGTTTTGCCACTAAAAGGTGCAGTGCATAAATTAGCCAAGTTTGTCTTTTTCATTTTCTTTCTGTACTGATCCATTTATTCATTATTATAATTATTTTTTCAGATGGGAGGAAGAAACACAGTACTTTTAGATGCTTTGAGTTGGAAAATTCCTTTAGTCAGCGACATTCCAACAATAATATTTGGAGCTGATGTAACTCATCCCGAGACAGGAGAGGACTCTAGCCCGTCAATTGCTGCTGTAATAAATCACCTACTCTATCATTTAAGAGCAAAAAGTTTAGTCTGCTTCCAAGCCAATAATAATTATCTATTGATTCAGGTTGTCGCTTCCCAAGATTGGCCAGAAGTTACCAAATATGCTGGGTTGGTATGTGCTCAGGCTCATCGACAGGAACTTATTCAAGATTTGTTCAAAACATGGCACGATCCTCAACGGGGTACAGTTGCTGGAGGCATGATCAGGTGTATATTCAAGACTGGTTATTAATTTAATGTGACCTAGCATGATTTAGGTGGCAATTTGTTATATCTACTTTTGATAATTGATTTATTTCTATAACGTTTCTCGAAAGATAAACATCGTGGTAATGCAAAATTGATTAACATAAGTACCAGCTTGTGTCCTGTTTAAAGCTCGCCGAGTCGATTCTATTGGCCAGTTCTTCAACACAATTCAGTTGAAAACTCTGTCGAATCATATTGAACTTTACAAGTTTCTCAGTACTTAACAACTGTGTTGACGGAACCTAATTGAGTAATTCTTTGTTGAGTAGAGTCCAGTTACCGAGTTAACTTTATTCAGCAAACTGTCAAGTCGAGTAGAGATTTCGAGTTTTCAAATTATGGCTTGTGGAAGTAACTGAGCTTTATAATCTATTCAGCATATTGGTCATTGGCCAGCTTTTGAATATTAAATTGGTCAAATGATCAACTTGCCTTCTTTTTTTTTCCCCTGTAGAGTTCAATGTCTTGATCTTTTCTTTCCATTTTAGGATATTCCATGGAATCTTTTGATGTTTGATTATATCGACTTCCATGCTTCTGGGCTTGCTCAATTGAGTTCCATGTTTCATTGGGTTTCCTGCTGGACCCGTGCTTGCTTAATTGGCAGCTTGTATTAGCTTAACTGTCCTTGTATATCCATGGTCCCTACACTTTGGTAATTGGATTTCAAGCCATACCTTTTGGAAGTTTACCAAACATCTACTGCTGCAGGGAGCTTTTAATTTCCTTCAGGAAGGCCACTGGACAAAAGCCGCTCCGGATAATATTTTACAGGTATCCTAATGATTATCTTTTAGTAGGACCTAGATCGTGTTTTTGTTTAATTTTCTTCTTTAGTAGGGCGGAAGATAACTTGTTTAATGTCGAAGATCAGGGCTATCCAAAGAAAAGCTTAACTCTTAAGATTTCCACTTGTTAAGGCCTTGCATTATTCTTGTAGGGATGGTGTCAGTGAAGGGCAGTTCTATCAGGTTTTGCTTTATGAATTAGACGCTATCCGTAAGGTCAGTTAAAACCAAATTTATGCTATACATTGTCATGCATTGTTTCATCTATTGCTTATGATTGTACTTTTATCCAGGCTTGTGCCTCCTTAGAACCAAATTACCAGCCTCCTGTAACATTTGTGGTGGTCCAGAAACGCCATCACACAAGATTATTTCCAAACAACCACAAGGACAGAAGTAGTGTTGATAAGAGCGGAAATATCCTACCTGGTAAGAATTATCTGGTCCTGGTTCCATTTTCGGCATCTTACCTTGATGATTTAACTCTATGAGGTGTGTTTAGGAGTTCTAAATTTCCATTTTTCAGGCACCGTGGTGGACACTAAGATCTGTCATCCTACCGAGTTCGACTTTTACCTCTGCAGTCATGCTGGAATCCAGGTAAGGTGTTACCAGTGTTTTAAGCCAATGTTTCAAGGATCGGATCGATCCGATGTGTACCGCCTAGGACTGGTCCGGTCCCAAGCCATGATAAAACTATTGTATCATGAGGCTTTGGATCGGACCGGTCCAACCGATACTGGTACGGACCGACCGGTACAACCGGTCTAGTGACTGGTCCAACCGATCAAATGTTTTTTTTTTTTAATTTATAAATTGAATGGTCCAAACCGGTATTGATCTGGACCAGTCCAGTACCGACCGGTCCCGACTGGTACAGCCGGTCCGGAGATCGCCGGTTCTGCCGATCCAAAAAAAGTTACTAAAAAAACTGGGCATTTCATTTTTTCTACCGGATTTAGATGTCCGGTATCGCCCCCGATCTCGAGACTTTAAACCTTGGTTTAAACATAAATTAGGACCGCTTCTGGATGTACTCATATAGGAGAAAATAATGGAAAATGTAATGTTTTAGAAGCTTGACATAAGCATTGAACATATGAGAAGTGACTATTACAATGTTTGCCATATTAAATCTCTTTATGTTGGATCAAAATTTGGCAGGGGACTAGTCGACCAGCTCATTATCACGTTCTCTGGGATGAGAACAATTTTACTGCAGATGAGATGCAATCTCTTACAAACAACCTCTGTTATACGTAAGTCATTCTATGAATACTCTTTTCTGTTTATGTTACCTTAATATCGTCTGCAATTCTAACCTAGCTTATACTTTGATTGCAGATATGCTCGGTGCACTCGATCTGTTTCTGTCGGTAAGCATATCACCCAACTAAATGCGTATATATACAGGCTTCTTTATACACTTGTATTTTTGTGCTTTTACATATAGTTTAGTTGTATGTGTGGCCTTTTTGATTGTTTACACGTATGGGTGTAAATTCAGTTGGTTTGGTTTGGTTTAGTGGTCAAACCTAAACCAAACTGAATTACATTTCACTAAACCAAAAACCGATATAAAAACAGAAATATATAGTTTTTTTTTTCTTTGTTACAAAATATATAATATATATATATATATATATATATATATATATATATATATATATTCTACGTTTTTTTTCTCGTTCCAGTTCATTTTAGTCGAAGCCTTAACCGAAAACCAAACCGAATTAATTCGGTTTTTTGTTGTCTAAACCATAACCAAGCCAAGAGCCAAGTACAACTGTAGAATGTCCCAAATCGCTTAGATTCTTTGAAATTCCAGTATCATTTCATTTTTTTTTCCGGTGTACAATCAATTCAACGAGTTCATGCAAATTTGAACTTGATTTGCTTCATGACTAAAGTTTGACAATATTTCCATTTAACATCCATTTGTGATTTTACTTCTGTAATAGTATATCTATGTGGTTGAGTTTCGTATGACTACACACTAATTTATATTACAGTTTATGCCTAAGACTTGTGTATTTTCACTGTGAGTAGTGCCTCCTGCATACTACGCTCATTTGGCTGCATATCGTGCTCGATTCTACATGGAACCGGAGGTGCCTGAGAATCCAACATCTCGAGTCATGCACTCGTCGAATGGGTCGTGTGTTCGTCCACTGCCGGCATTGAAAGAAAGGGTAAAGAAAGTGATGTTTTACTGTTGAATAGGGCAAAGAAAAAAAGAAAACAATGGGGGGAAAGATAGATTTGTACATGAATGTAGCATAGTTTGTAGAGGTTTGTGTATTAAAATTTCTGAAAGCTGGTTTATTTATTTATTTTTGGTCTTAACCACGTGGTGACCCCACACCCACTTAGGTGTCGGACTAATCCACGTTCGGGGCGGGAGCATTAAAGGTAAACCCCTGACCATGAGTGCTTCTAGTGGGATTCGAACTCCAGACTTACCTCCGGAGACACTCACTAGAGCCCAGCTTGGTATCAACTGAGCCACACATCGGTGGTTAAAGCTGGTTTATTTAAGTAGCTTGTTGTGGGGATATCGTTTCTGCTATATTTAATCGAAGGGGTTCAACCATACGTACACAGCTTCACTATTATTTCAGATTAATGTTCATGTTTAGTTCTTGTTTCTTGCAATGGAAGGAAAAAGATTTGTGCGTATATGGGCTATGGCTGAAGTCAACAGAGAAAGATGCTTTTGTTTGCTTCAGTTTAAAGAAGTTTTGTTTAAACCAAACCACACTAATCAAATCAAAGTTTTAGAAAACATTCTTAACTAGATCCTCACATTTCTTGCAAATAAATAGTCTTCTTCATACAAATCAAGGTATCCTCTCTGTTTACTACTCCCTAGTGCACAATTAAAATTTTGAAATGCATGTGTTGAGGTTGGCCATTATTCAACATGGTTTTAAGGGTCCGATCCGATCCCAAGCCACGATACGAATTATTGTATCAAGTGGCTTTGGATCGGACCAAACCAACCGATATCGATAAGGATCGGCCGATCCGGTCTGATCCTATCCGATCTTTTCCAATCCGGTCTGATCTAAATTTTTTTTTTTCAATTGGCATTGGATCGGATTGATCCGAACGATACTGATACAGATCGGACCGATCCAATTTTTTTATTTTTTTTTGAAGGACGATCCAAAACTTGGATCGGATCATGATCGGCCCGGACCGGTCCGATCCATGATGCCGAGAATAAAAACCTTGTTATTCAAGCCAATTATTGTACAACCTCCTTCAAAATTCTTTTCATTTGCTGATTTTAACCCCCTTTGTTTTTGGTCTACTCATATTGACTCTAGGCAACATTTTTTGGAGTTAATCTACTTCTCTTATCTTACTAAAATCTCAATTTGTCCTTCTTGACTAATTTTCCCCTCTTCCAATGTCAACTATATAATTCTTCTTTTTCTTAATATCTATATAATTTATAAAATTGCTTGCTTCTTCTACATTAATATTATTTGATTCTCCTGCGGATATTCTCATTTTGAATATCTAGATTTAAATAAAATAACTATACCCCCACAAATATTATACATATCCATGACATAAATGACTGTCTAATAGAAATTAATTTTCTTTTAATCTTTTCATTCAATTTGGTCCATCTAAATCCAGTTCAAACTCAACAAATTGTGTTCGGACTGAATTTGGCTTTAATGGATTAACTTCAATTCGGGAGAGCTGGATTTGAGCAAACTAATTTTAGTTAGAGCTGAACCTGAACGGATTGAAACCCGACCCAGCCTGTTATATTGACAACCATACCGTAATAGGAGAATGCAATTTTGACAATGTCTACTACTTAAAGAGAGGTAAAACAGTTTTCGTATTACTATATTTGACTTATATCAATAAAACAGTTGTCATATCATTATAGTTGACTTATATCAAAACTTCTCTTTGGAAGTTGCCAGGGGTGGAGCCAAGAAATTTTTCTTAAATCTTATGTGCTTCATTAATTAATGTTCTATGATTTCGACCCAAAATACAATTTTGATAGAAAATTTTTCTATTCTTTATTAAATGAAACAAATAGCAAAATCTTATCAAAAATATTAAAATTCAGAGAGTTTGATGATTTTTACAAAATAATTTGATTTTTTAAATTATTATTTTCATCAAAATTAATTATTTCAGCAATTTCCAAACTTGTTTTGTCCAAATTGTCCGAAATCTTTTAAAGCAAAATTTTATGATTTTGATTTTGCCTTCCTAAACAAAATCAAAAAAATTCAACAAAATTAAAACCTTGACATATATTAATAAATAGGTAGAGCTGCTAATGAGTTGAGCTAAACCGAGCTTTACCCAGTTCGTCTCGAGCTCGTAAACTACTCCGCTCGAACTCATAAACCTTGAGCAAGGCTCAAGCTCATTAAAATATTTTAGGCTCAAGCTCGGCTCGCAAAAAGCTCAATTCGTAAAAGGCTCGACTTGCAAAAAACCTTAGCTTGGTTCAAATAAATTAATGTTATAGTTGATAATTATTATTATATAGCATAATATATTAACATATATGTTTAATATTAATATATAATATAAGATATAGGAATATAAATGCATAATAACATAAACAAATCGAGCCGAGCTTTAACCAAGTCGAGCCTACCCAAGCTCGGCTCAAGATCTTTAAGCTAATGAGCTTTTTTTTGGACCTAGGTCCATCGTGTGCCTAATTATAGAGTTGAAGTTCGGCTCATACAAGCTAAGCTAGCTCGGCTCACTGGTGGCCCTATAAATAGATATAAGACTAATTTTAAAAAAGAGTAATTTTAAAATGTTAATATGTGTATAAAACTGTAATTTTTAAAACTATATATATAAAACAATAATTATTAAAAATGGTTAGAGTTTTGGGGAGGCCAACAACACAACTCCACTCAAGCTAAGTGGAGTGTAGAACATACATGCGATTTTAAAAACTTTGGGGGATAGCTACTCCCCGGCAAAACATACATGCGATTTTAAAAACTTTGGGGGGCCATGGTCACCCCCGCCCCTAATTCCTCCCCTCAAATTGTGATACAACGTTATTGGAGGGAGGCATGTGCAACAAGTACAAGACCTCAAAAGAGGCCAAATGAATATAAAAAAATTAACATATAACGAGGGCTTAAGTAGAATTTTCCTTATATAAAGAGTATAGACTAGTATGAGTTAAAAAAATAAATACAAAAATCAAAGAAAACATTTGTTTCGGTACGTATCATTGATTAAGGCCGTAAATGAGTCGAGCCGAGTTGATCCGAGTTTTGCCTAGTTCAGCTCGGGCTCATAAACCATGAGCAAGGCTCACGCTCGTTAAAAAAATTGGGGCTCAGGCTCGGCTCAGGCTCATTAAGGTAATGAACTTTTTTTCGCGGTCAAGCTCGGCTCGCGAGCCTAATTATAGAGCTCAAGCTCAGCTCATATGAGTTGAGCCTGAGGTCAAGCTGAGCTAGCTTAGCTGGTTGACAGTCCTTTCATTAATGTTGTTATAAAACATGTGTCCATCCTTATTTGGAATTGAAAGAAAAGTTCTTTAGGGGCAAAACATGAACAAAAATATCAAACAACTCAAAAGTGATACTTAGAGATGAAAAAAAATTGTTTAAAGCGCAAAATAAGAATAAAAAATGGGAAAATGCTTGGGAGAGATATGAAGAATGTTGAAAAGTTCTTCAAGCGCAAAACACGAATAAAAAAAATCGATTAGCTCAAAAGTGATAAACATGAAATTTTTTTATTTAAAAGGCAAAAGGGGAATCAAAATCGAACAACTCTTAAAAAGGATATGAACAAAATAAAGAGTTTTTCAAGGGTAAAATGGGGGTGATGAAAAATCGATCGAACAAAGTAATATGAATGTTCTCTCTTTTTATATAACTACTAGGTCAATATCAATTTGAACTGATAAATTAACATCAAACCAGCTCAACATCAAGATACAACCACAAGACCTCCACTTGCTCGAAAGAAAAATATGAAATGTAGACTAAAATTTTGACTGAAAATAGAAAGGAAAAAAAATTGGTATAGTGACATTTCCAAAGCATTCAAATTCTGCTTACTCTCACCTTGGGTTTCACGTTCCCAAATTGTAGAACATCGCATATGCAAAACCAGAAACAACGTTAAATGAAGAAGTAAAGAAATGAACTAACAAAAATTCATAATGAAACTCATGAAACAACCCAAAAACTTTCACGATCCAATGGAAAACCGCAAGTGATCCACCGAAGGCATATATGCGATCAATGAGAAAATTATGATATAAAAAGATGAAAGCAGTTAAGTAAAAGAACTAGATCTGAAACTCACCAAACAAATGTATTATCTTGAAACTCTACATGTACCATTCCTAAAAACAAAAGAACACAAACAAACAATAACTGTTCCAAGATCTACAGAACAGACTGAAAAAAAGAATTCCAGAAAAAAAAATCAAATTCCAGATATAGAAATAGATCTAAGATCGAGGTAGAAGCAAAGTGAATGTACCATGAATGAGGATGCAAGGGAAGCAGAAGAGATGGACACCTCCATCATTTCTATTTTCTCAAATCCAATAGGAGAAGCAAAACAATATTATTCTATCTAAAAACAATAGAGATGAACCAAAATAGTAAGGTATATTCTAGACAGTTAATGTCACAAAAAGAAGCATTTGTATCTTTGTAATTATATCATGATATCTTAATTATAAACAAAGAAAAAAAGGAGAACCAGACAAATAAATTTGGAACTTAGGTCTATAAATGGAGAAGGGAAATAAAAGAGAAGGAAGAAAAAAAGCAATTAAGAACATACTTGAAACAACTGAAGAAAACAGAGTAAAGTCATCCAAGAATAGTAAAGAAAACAACGGGAAAAAAAAGGAAGAACCTATTAGGGTGCAGGATACACTCGGGAATTGAGGTGTGTGCGCCCTGCCCGCTAGGTGGAGTAGTTGGGTGAGAAAGTTAGAGTCCCACATTGAAAAAGTGATGTGGAGTGTTTGAGCATATTAGTGGTAGGTTCCCTTTCCTGATAAACCGGTTTTGAGGAGAAGTTATACCCGAGTGGGCTTGTTGCTCTTGTGCTTGGGCCCAACAGAACCAAGAACAACAGAAGAGAATAGAGAATCGTAATTGTTTTCTTCTTCAGTGTAAAGCTGAAGTATTGTTCTTTGAATACATAACCGACCTTCGTCGAAAGAAAATGTGATGGTTTTAAACTGTGAATGTACCATTCCTAAAAACCAAAGACCATAAACAAACAGCAAGTGTTTCAAGATCTACAGAACAGATTGGAGAAAAAGAATCCAGAAACAAAAACAAAAGCCATCATTTCTAATGCCATAAATAGTATCAATGAAACCTTTTATTGTTGACGATATTGCATTAGAAGGCTTGAGACTAAAAATTGGGGACATATTAGACTGTTCTTCTATGGCATTAACAATCTCTGCATGGAGTATACTTTCAAAAATCAGTAGGATTGAGTTCAATTTGATACATGTAGTGATTTTCAATGAGTTTTTTGTGATCAACATATCTCCCGCGATACAAAGTTACATCGGTACTAACATCTCTTCAATCTGAGATCATACGGTTTAGGTTTTCAATCATAACATTTCAATAAAAATACAAAAGAAAAAAAAATTATAAAATCAACTAGAGATATAATAAAATAACTTTAAATATGTTAAACCTATAGTACTATTCATGTAAAGGAAATTAAAATCGGGTTCGCCCGGCCTTATACGTGCCTAGCCCAAGTTCGACCCCAAGTATTTCAAACTTCTATAAAATTAGGTTTGACAAGCCCGACGGGCCAAAAAATGGGACCAAAGCCTGGTTTAAATCGGGCCTAAAAGGTCGTGGCTTAAATTACCAGCCCTACAAATAGCATCGCTCTTTTTATTGATAAATCTCTTTCTCCTTTCTAACTTTTATACTTGCCTAGCCCTAGTCCGACCTCAAGTATTTCAAAATTCTATGAAACCGATTTTATCAAGCCGGACCGACCAAAAAAGGGCTAAACCTGGTTAAAACCGAACGGTCTCATTGGGCTTAAATGGGTTGGGCTTAAATTGCAAGTCGTACTGTTGATGCAGAATTTGTGCTGCTTGACCCGCTTTAAGCCGCTGATCGGGATCGATCTGCTTGAAGGAGAGTAAACCGTGCGAGCACGTGACGACGTCGTGTGTCAGTAACTTCTGCTCTGTCCGGGGTTGGATAAGGTTTTGTCTGGGCACGCAGGGCGTCCCAACCGTCTGCCTAAATTATCGCGCAGCCGTTCGGACAACGCTACGCCTATGCTCGACAAACATAAAGAAAGAGAATGGAGAAGGTAAAGAGCCAATGTAGAGAAGTACACAGAATTTTTACGTGGTTCGGCAATATGCCTAGTCCACAGGGGTCGCCTCGTAGAAGGTCTTTTTTTTCTATTTAAAAATACATGGAATACAATGAACATCCCAATTATATGGGGATGAAGGAAATAAGAAAGAAATGAGGGAGAGGAAAAGATAGAGAGATAGAAGGAAATAGATGTTTCCTTCTATAGTGTTCTTCCTCCCTTTCTCTGATGTTCAGAGCCTTTTTGATTCTTAGATCTTTTAGATTTTTCTGATCCTCTTTTCTTGTGCTGAAGTAGTCTTAATATAGCATTTTCTTACTTAGCTTCCAAGTAAAATTAATCTGTAAGAAAACTTAGGCATAAAGTATATTTAGCCTGGAAAAAATAAAAATATCTGATGTATGTAGATAGATTATAATAGTCGGGTCGGATCGAGTAAGACCATGTCGGACCAATTAGATCGGATTAGACTAGATCAGATTAAATCGAACGAAATTAGACTGGGTTAAACCAATTGGACCAAAACAAACCGGGTCAAGTGACCCATTAGACCTATAATCTATAGGTCAAGCAAGTGACAAGTAAGTCAAACATATGAGACGTGGTCTAGCAGGTGACACATGGCTGCTTAATTAAATCGCTAGATCATCAGCGGTAATAGCATCGTCCTTTTTAATTGGTAGATCTCTTGCGCCTTTCTAATCACTTTTTTTTCTTTTTTTTTTTATTAAGTAAGAACAATAGAATTCTCCTAAAATAAGAGAAAAACAATCTCTTGAATTTTTACCGCCTCCCGCCTTTATGTCTGTATAACTTCGTTCTCTCTGTTCCTCATTACTCTCTCTCCGCCGTCTGTAAACAGTGGTTGCCGGAGACATATCGCCTGAAAAATTCACCGGAGAAAATCCAGCTTATCATCACCATATTAAACCTCACTGGTTTGCGTCTTCGTAATTCCTTCTTATATTTTGAAATCTCTCTTTCTCTTTCTCATCAATTTGATATTGAGCTTTGTGGTGATTCTGCAAATCGCAGTAGAGAAAGCAACTACTGGTAAGTTTTTGTCTATTCTCAGAAACCGGTTAGGTTTTTGTCATCTCTCTCTCTTCCTTTTATTCCATCTCAGAATCAGTAGCTTCACTTTCTTAATTGTTTCTTTGTCTATGATCAAGTACTGATCCTTATATTTCTACCTGCATTTCCAGATCTGAGTTTCTCAATCCCTCGGTGGAGCCATGATTGATTTGAGGTTTCCGGCTACGATCGGTATGGTCATCCTTGTGGTTTTCTATGATTCCAACATCTCATGGTATTTGTGTCTAATTTGTCAATGTTTGCATTTATTTTTCTTTTTATTTCTAGGATCAAATAAGTCGGAGCTTCCAGGCGTTATGTTTGAGCTCCTCTTTAAAACGACCGAAATTGTTGTAGAATTTTGTCTGGTTGACATCTGGATCTACTTAATCTTGAAATTCCGTCTTCGTTTGGACTAGATTTATCTCCAATCTGAACTATAAATAAGCTGAAATTTCTAGTATCAGTATCTGATTTCTTTTCTTATTGCGAATGAAATTCCTGCAGAAGTTTGATAAAATGTTGCATAATATTCAATAATATGTCGGAGACATGTTGATTCTTCATCGTAATTCTTCTTGTGTAGACTGTGAAGGTCCTATGAGCATGGATTGATTGATCTTCACTGAAATCTGGTTGTTTTTAAATCTTCAATTTGTTTCGATAAAATTTAGTGTTTGAGTTCCTCTTTAAGACAACCGGAATTATTGTAGAATTCTGTCTGATTGACATCTTGATCTACTTAATCTTGAAATTTCGGCTTCCTTTGGACTAGATTTATCTCCAATCTGAACTATAAATAAACTGAAATTTCTAGTATTAGTATCTGATTTATTTTCTCATTGCTAATGAAATTCCTACAGAAGTTTGATAAAATGTTGCATAAATCCGCTTCGAGTTCAAGTCAAGTTGATTCTGACTACATTTTATATTCAATAATATGTCAAAGACATGCTGATTCTTCATCGTAATTCTTCTTGTGAAGACTGTGAAGGTCCTGTGAGCATGGATTGATCTTCTCTGAAATCTGGTTGTTTTTAAAGTTTCAGCTTGTTTCGATGAAATTTATTTTGATTCTATTCTAGAACTAGCTTGAATTATTAATTTAATCTATATAGTATGTTTTGGACTGCTGAAACTCTTACAAACCTTAGACCAGTTGTCGCTAATATAATTGGTTTTGATGAAATTTATATTTGGCTTTTTGTGTGAGAAAGAAGCTGACATTTTACTTTACTCTCTGATTTCTTATTGGAAGTGACTGAAATCTCCATGCACAGACTTGCTACAAGTTCTATTTTTACTGCTTTGCTATTTAAATTAATACTGCTAAGCCAACATCCTCTAATTACTTAAATTTGTGTATTTTATTAATGAATGATGTACATGCATTTTGTACAGATTCCGATTCCATAGGTTACATGGCTAGGGAAAGTATATACTGTTTTGTATGCCACTGTCGTTTGTTTTTCCTGAATGTAGATATTATTGCAGCCTTCTTTCCTTTTTATTTGGAATGTTGAAGCATCATTATTAACTGGAAAATTGAAAAGATACTGTGAAAAGCAGAAATTACCATAGTTTGATTGGAAAAGTTTTGAGTTAAACTCAAAGGTGAAGCAACTAACAAATATATGATGTTATCTAGTTATAATTAGCCTAGTTTGTTTGGATTTTTTTTTAAAATTAAACTGAAAGCTGAAATAGTTAGCAAAGAGATAAATAAATAAATAAAAAGAAACACTTGTACATCTCTCTTCTCTCTCTCTCTCTCTCTCTCTCTCTCTCTCTCGTGTATATATATATAGATATAGCCGCCTTTGAACTTGAGTCCGACAGTTTCAATAGATCCAACTTAGCAAATTACCGAACACTGAATAATGTAACAATGTTATCTTGACATAGTTGTGACTGTATTGTTAAGGAACCTTTTTTTTTTTTTTTTTTTTTTTCCGGTAATGATTGTTAAGGAACCTACCACAGTGGAAATCATATGATTCTTGATTCAGGTAGCAACTGCATGAACTTGCAGTTTCGGTACAATAACGCCAGCATTTGAAAAACCAACATGGCTAACTGTTTTTTGTATCTTTACATACCGGGTGGAATTGGTTGTTATATTATATGCAGGCAGTGGTGGGGTCTGTATGATGAGCAACAAATGGAGAGATGAACAACACCCATCATTCATTCGTTTTATTTCTTCATTCCTCAATGCAAATTCTTTCCGGCTTAACTTTGTCCCAGTTGCCCCAGTAATTACCTTTCTTTAATCATCTCCTATATTGGTTGGTCTGTTTCCCAAAGCTGAGAATTTTTTAACTGTAGGATTTCATTTTCAATTGCGGAGGACTGTCAGTCGCATTTGTTTTTGTGACGAACTGGGACTACATCGACCCTTCACCTATCTTTAGCAGGTAAATTGGACACTACTATTGTTCCATGTACTAATATTTGAGCTTAGATAGATTTGTGTCATACAGAGTGCAGAAATTGAAGGGGCAGTTTTGCCATCTCTATGTTGTTGTCACACTCCCAACCAAGGAACAAAATGATTCTTTTGTTCGTTCTTATTTCGAGTGGGTTGTGCAAACCTTATCGGATTGTATTCTTTTAAAATGGAGTTCTATGTGAACTTGAAGAACTTGGATACTATTGGGGTTTTGGTGAAGGTATGGAATGGAGTTTTGCAGACCCACATTTGTGCCAGTCAAGGACTTGGAGATGGGATTTGAGAAGATTGTGAAGATAGCTCATGCTCGTGGGGGTAGGAACTAGATCTTTGGAGCTCATTTGAAGAATCCTTACTGGTATCTCTTTACTCGATAGTAATTCAACTCTTTGTGCTGCAGTATGTAAGCAACAGGATGCCATCTCCAGGTTGAAGGTTGAGGTCTGTTTATTAAACTTATCCTCTTGGCTTTAACTTTTTTAATCAGTAAGCATAAAATTATTAAGAAACAAAAGTATCAGTAGATTACTCTTTCTGTCTCTTTGCTTTATATCTTTTTGTTTCCTGGTATAATTGAAACTGTAATGTCATGGTTTTATAAAGAGGGAGCAATCAGTGCAGCAGATGGATGCTTTCCTGCGAGTGGTCACATCTATACCTGGCATTGATAACCATGATGCAAATGCGGTAATTCAATTTGACCATTATGAAGAAATTATGCTTCCTTCTTGACTTTTTTGCTTGGATACAAGCTTGTCTCTGTTTACTTAGAAATCTTAATAGTGAAAACTTATCGTATTGTTGAGAAATCTAAAGCCACCATCTCTTGTATCCATACTGCACATATTGTGCATTTGCAAGTTCTGTATGTTAAGAAAGAAAGATAAACAAGATGAAGAAGAAATCAAGCACACACAAGACAAAGATTTACGTGGTTCAGCAAATAGTGTTTATGTCCACGGATACACACCAAATTCTACTATTCTCCAAAGCTCAGAAAAAGTGTTACAAAGAGCAGCCGAGAAAAGTATGATAAATATCCTGTAATTAGGGTTAAACATAACAGTAAGTGAAATTGCTATTATACCCCTGGACCCCAGAAAATTTGGGCTGGGGGTTCCCCTTCAGAGACAAACCCCCCCCCACCCCCACACCCACACCCACACCCACACTTCAGGCAAGGGGCTCTGCCACCTGCAACCCCCACGAGCTTGGCGCCACGCTCGATGGGTGAATTCAATGGCTGGATCATCAGTAATTCCCGAATACCTCAGTAGCATTAGTCTCCAAACTATTTTATTGTTAATGATTGATCTAATGGTATAACTTCATCGATCCAAACTAATTTACTCACTTGGGACTGCCATAGGAATATGATGAATGTCCAGAGAAGTTCTGTACATTGGAGTCTCCAACTATGTTAACTTCTTGATTTGGAGGATCTCCTAGTGGGTGGTGGGTTAGGTCTCTATGTGCACAACAATCACATGAAAGTTGGCAAAGAAGATTAGATTTCTCTATCTTCAAAAGAATATCCCTTCTTTCCCTAACTTGCGGTTGCTATGCTCATATATTCTCTGCTTCTCTTATTGTGTTGTACTTGTGCAATATACTGAGATATATCGGAGTGTAAAAATAGTGAACAAAAGATTAACTTGTAACTTTACTGTAGTTAGATTTTAGTTCTGTGAGGTTGGCATGTGGGTTACATAGACAATCTTGTCCCTCACATATAACTGCTTGAATATCTTCTGTGTTCAGCTCAATCAGGCTGTAGGTTCTATTGAAGCAATTGCCAAAGCATCGAAGGAATATATTTTGGAAAATACAGACCTTTCAGTAGAAAAGGCAGAGACGATCACAAGGTTTTTTAGAGACCCAAACTTCTACCTCCGTCCCAAGTTCACTTAGCAGAGGAGAAATTTTAATGAAGTTGCCGCCTCAAATGCAATCAACGGCAGTCATAAGGTAATTTCTTCAATTCCACATTGCTATAGACAATTAGACATAATAAAATCTGAACAAACTATTACATTAAAAATTCAAGAAGGCAAAGAAGCCAGCACATCTCCGTAAAGTAGTTCCAAGTTAAAGTAGGCAGATACATGTACTAATCCTATACTTCCATAATAGTAGCATTTGTGTGGTTTTTTCTGCATTTTTTTCTTCCATCTTAGCTTTCTATCCTCATTTTAAGCTTTAAATCAGAGAGGAGAGGGTGATTGATCTGAATTTATAGTCTTGCCATTAGAGAAAGCATAGATTCTATTAGAAAATGATAAATATTGATTAGATTACTATAACCATTTGGTTGATAAGTAATCTTTAGAATGGAAATAGGCAAAAGGAGTGAAGTAATACTAAAGCTTTGAAATAATAGAAGAAGCCTAATGGAATGCTTTTGCAAAAGTTGTTTTCGCTACTCCTTCTCTTATGTTTCAATTAAATTTTCCTCTTTTGAGATGTCATGAACTAAGTCACACAATTCGGGTGTTGTTAACGATGATCTGCATTCTGAGTATGGGAACGTTCCCAATCCATAGATTTGACTTTTCCAATATGTGGATATGAAATTACAATCCATGAATTGAAGTAAAAGTGCAAAAATAGATGGGTTTTATTCTGAAAAGAAGATTAAATTGGATTGATTGAGATATGTTTTTGTACTATATCTCTTCTCTTGTACATGTGGTTGAGCAGAAAAATAAAAATTTAAATGTTTTTATACATGAAGTACAAGTAATATATATACAGATGTTCTGTATGCACTCTGAACCACGACTTATTTTTAAGTTTGGCGCTCCCGCTCCTGCTCCCACTTGGTGTCCTGGTGACTTAAGTCATGAAAGCAGCCAAAACAGCTTTTGTAAATAATCCAAACTTCAGGTAAATAATCCAACAAAACCGAAGAGATGGGAGGAAGGATATTAATCCAAGAACGATGGTGAATACAAATAAGGTATATTACATCTATAACTATCAGGAAATAGATGTTGATGCAACCTGGGGAATCATCTTTTTAATATGGCTAGCAGTAGCTCGTTGTACTTGCCCAGGATATTCCTTTTTTTCCCGTCGAAACCTGCCCAGGATATTTACTTATAATTAATGATCATCTCTCGAGTTTTGATCCGATAGATGAGATTATAGAAGCAATTAAGGCTGTGTTTGTCTTGGCTTCTATAAGTACTGATGACCACTCAATTTGAAAATTCAAAATAAACCAATAAGATAATGCCATCTGGCACCTCCCAGGCAAAATCTGTTCTTTTCCCGCTCTAAAATATGTAGCCGAATATGAGGAGACATATTTTATCCAAGGATAGACTTTATGATCTAATCTCGAGATTGAATAGAGACAATTTGATCATATTCCAAAATTGAGGATTAGACTTTATGATCTATCCTTGAGATCAATTAGGGATAATTTGATCCTGTTTTGACCGAGAATCAGACTTTATAATCTGACCTCGAGATCAATGAGAGACTATTCAACCCTATTGGAGTAGGAGTTACGATCCTTACCTAACTTCAGAGGTTCATATCGATTATAACAAAACTCTCACACACTGAAGGGTTATCCAAGAACCAATGACATTGCTTTAGTCATGGAGCAACATGGACTTCTTCCTACATCCCAAGTCCTAAGAAAGAGGACTGTTTCGGGATAGCCATACATCAAGTATAAAGGTGCCTGAGATCGCATATTGAGTTGTGCTATAATTTCAAAATGTGACCTGACCTGATATTGTAGTATTACACTCGTAATCGAGTTAAAATCACTCAATTCAAGGATATCCTTAGGATATCTCACTCGAGGACAGCGTCCCGAGCTTCATAAGTCATTTGTATAATAAGATAAAAAGGGGGGGAAATCGAGATACCTAAAGGAATGGTGGCCCTAGAGAGAATTGGCAATTGACCAGACCCACATGGGCGATGTCACATCAAAAGGATTGAGCATAAGGCAGAGATTGCTTGCACACTTGTATAAAGTGACAAGTGACAGGTGAGGTATGGGTTAGGACACGTGGGATCATCCTACCATGTCTAGCCCTCGATGACCGACACTTATCACTTGAACCTTGTTCGAGAATTTTGGCTATAAAAGCTCTCATTCTCATTCAAAAAAGGACAGGGGGTGCAATGGAGAATGGACTGACAGATTTGAGATCTCTGACTCAGAGACTTCTTTGCCTTCGTGCTATCTCTGAATCCATTCCTTGGAATCTTCAACCCTTCCCTTTTTAGTCATTTGACCTAAAAGATAGATGGAAACCTCGTATTGGAACAGTTGTCAAAGCTTAGGCCTTTACGAGACAGGCTTTTGAACCAACATTCCCTCTTTGTTTAACCATTCAATAGGTGACACCTGTCATCCTATTAATCTCATTTGTTAACCGATTTCGAGGATCAACATTTGGCGACTCCACTTGGGAGCCTGTTGAGTTTCCCTTTCTGTTTTACTCTTTCCTTTTCCTTGCGGTTGTAATCACTCAGAAAATTCACAAGCTATCATGCAAAACCAGCAGGATTCATTTGAAGAACAAAGCAAGTCTGTTACTGAAGACCTTGTGGTCCTTCGCTTGGGAATAGACCTATCTCTTGTTACTGAAGTTCCACCTCCACCTCGAGAACCCCGTTTTCCAACTCCTCCTCCACGAACTGTCCCACAAACAAACTCCCCTTTCCCTAAAGCTTCCTTCACAACCCTTGTTGAGGCCATGTGGTTCATTCAGCAACAACTGATGTTGTTGTCGGCTCAGCAGAAC
>JAUPMG010000010.1:6327664-6340735 GCA_031762675.1 Pachysandra terminalis
CCCATTTGTTTTTTCCCTCCATGGATTCCATGGATTCGCCGGCCCAAACAACCTCCCCCCTCCTTCGCCGGCGGTGGCGCCAGTGCTTCCCCGGCCTTACAAGCTTCCGACTCAAGACCTCAATTTGGTCCGAACTCGGTGGCTCAGTCGGCGATCTCGGCACCTACATCCCTATCGTCCGTGCTCTCTCCCTCGTCAACCATCTCGACCTCGGTACCACTCATCTTCACTGCTCTCTACAACATCCTCACCGGATTCCTTTTAGGAATCCCAATGCCCGTCCAACCCATGAAGTCGATCGCCACCGTCGCCATCTCCGAATCCCAAACCCACCTCACTATCCCCCAGATAATGGCCGCCGGCATTTGCACCGCTTCCGTCCTCTTCATCCTCGGCGTCACCGGTCTCATGTCTTTCTTCTATCGCTTCATTCCCCTTCCCGTCGTTCGCGGAATCCAACTCTCCCAAGGCCTTTCCTTCGCCTTCTCTGCCATCAAATACATTCGATTCAATCAGAATTTCACCACCGGGAAGTCCGGCGATCCTCGCTCGTGGCTTGGCCTCGACGGTCTGATAGTCGCTCTTTGTACACTCCTGTTTGTAATCATATTTTCTGGTTCCTGTGATTTAGTCAACGAAGACGAGACTCTGTTTGAATCAGAGGAGCCTGAGGCTTCAAGAAACCAATCTCGTTCCCGTCTTCGTCATCGTCGGAGATTGCGTATCTTATCTGCAATTCCGGCTGCCCTTTTGGTTTTCTTGTTCGGGTTGTTGCTCGGTTTTCTTCGTGATCCTTCGATCATCAAACACCTCCAGTTCGGTCCTTCGAAGATTCATCTGGTGAAGATCACATGGGAAGATTGGAAAATTGGGTTTCTTCGAGCTGCGATCCCTCAGATTCCACTCTCAGTTCTGAATTCAGTGATCGCTGTGTGTAAATTGTCTGCTGATCTTTTCCCAAATAGAGAGGTATCGGCGACAGCAGTCTCGGTCAGTGTCGGGGCTATGAACTTGGTTGTTGGTTCGGAGCAATGCCCGTTTGCCACGGCGCTGGAGGTTTAGCCGGGCGATACCGATTCGGAGGGCGAAGTGGAGCTTCTGTGCTCTTTCTAGGAATTGGGAAATTGGTTCTGGGGTTGGTGTTTGGGAACTCTTTTGTTAGGATCTTGAATGAGTTCCCAATTGGGATATTAGGGGTTTTATTGTTGTTCTCTGGGATTGAATTGGCCATGGCTTCAAAAGATATGAATAGCAAGGAAGAGTCTTTTGGTTTGTGCTTCTGTTTCATTGACTGGATCAAGTGCTGCTTTGGGATTTGGGTGTGGGATTATACTGTTTCTGCTGCTTAAGCTTAGGGAGATGGATTGCTCTGATATTGGATTCGTCAGATTCAAACCTTTCAGTGATGCTGAAACTGTTCCGGGGCCTTAAAAGAATCTGGGAGATTGGTGCTTAGAATTGTTGGAGATATAATTAATTAATCGTTATTTATTTTTATGTGTTGACCTAGTCTACAGAGTTTGTTAATAGTTCTAGTTTTTAGGAAGAATTGGAGTCAGTTATTATTAAGTCTTTAGCCTATTTGTTAATGCATGTTATGCTTCTTTCTAGGACTTAATTGTTACACTTTTCTATTTTCCTGTTTTTTAGTTGTTGGGAATTAGCTCTATATAAAGAGCATTACTGAGTATGTTTTGAACATGATTTAGTAAAGAATAACAGAAGTATCTTTTCTCTTCCATTTTTGGTTTTACTTTTAGTATTAAAAGAATTGGTTGTTAGAAGAAAAAAAATGGGTTAGTATTGTTGATGTGGAATTTGTGTTGTTTGACCCGCTGATCGGAATCGAGCTGCTTAAAGGGGTGTAAATCACGTTGGCATGTGACGGCATCGTGTGTCGGTAGTTTTCGCACTACTCAGGGTTGGATTAGGTCTTGTATGGGCACGTGGGATGTCCCAACCGTCCGCCTAAACCTTCACGCGGCCGTTTGGATGATGTTACGCCTATGCTCGACAAACATAAAAAAGAAGAGGGAAAATGGGAAAAACCAATATAGAGATGTACACAGAATTTTTACGTGGTTCGGCAATATGCCTAGTCCGCAGGGATTGCCTCATAAGAGATTTTTTTTCTACTATTTAAAATATCCATGGAATACAAAGAACACCCCAATCATATGGGGATGAAGAAGGAAATAAGAAGGAAATGAGAGGAAGAGATAGAGAGATGGAAGGAGAGAGATGCTTCCTTCTGTAGCGCTCTTCTTTCATTTTTTTTTCCTGATGTTCAGAGCCTTTCTCATTCTTCAAATCCTCCAGATCCTTTTTTCCGATCATTTCTTCTTGTGCTGAAGTAGTCTTTTTATATCCTTGTCTTACTTGGCCTAGAAGTCTTGAGTGAGAATGTGACATGTGGATGATGAGTCACCATGTAGATAGCTTATATAAATATCTGATAGAAGGTGAAAAATATCTAATGGAAGGTGAATCACATGTAGATAGCTTATAATAGCCGGGTCGGATCAGTTAGACCGGATTGCGTCGGGTCAGACCAAATTGAAACAAATTGGACCGGGTCAAACCGGGTCGAGTGACCCATTAGACCCACGGTCCATAGGTCAAGCAGGTGACACGTGGCTGCTTAATTAGGTCACTAGATCATCAATAGCCCCCTGCCTGATGAAGTGCAAGAAATAAGCTTCGTCAAGTAAGCTAAGGAAGTAACCATATATCATTGTGAAGCCAAAATCTCCTGTGAAGGAACCATTTAAGTCAAAGTCAAAGTCTATAATTAAAGAATTGCAATAAGCGTAACATTCAATCGAGAGACCAATATAGCCGAATGTTCAAACAAAGAGATCTTGAATTCAAGACCTCACGAACAATATTGGTTTCATGGCTATAATTCTCGAAAGAGAAATTATTATTGACGTCCTTGAAAGAGAGACTAAGAACTCAAAGTAGGTGTCCTTAAGGAAGATAACAGTGGTGTAATGATAATTCCATAAGTCTCGAATGAGAATGATGTCATCAAATAAAAGGAAGATGGGGCTCGGAGGCCACTGTTCCTGTAGGGTATATTGCTCAAAGTCCTTTTTCTAGGACTAAACGAAGCTGACATAATGTATGATGCATAGATGATAAAAATGTAAGCAAGTCTTTTAAGGGGGACGAACCCATAACCATTGTCTTTTGAGGGGGACTAGCCCATTCACGAATTGACCATCTCGAGGTGGTGAGCCTAATGCATAAGCATCAATGCTGCTGATGAATGAAGAAGGTGCATGCATAAGCTATCAACACCGCTAGGAGATATTGAAGTATCTTGAAATAACCTTGCAATATACGGCAATATATAACAATCTATAGGTTGTTATATTGTAACTGTTTGGGGATTTATTGCAATAAATTAAATAAATCATTTGAATTCCTTCAAGCCTTCATTCACTTTTAAGATAATCTCTTTTGGTACATTAATCTATACTCTTTCAAGGGAGGTCAGAGTAACTAAATACATCTCATAAGGTGACCAATATATTATCGAATTACCCATATAGAGACCTTAGATATAAGTTTCTCAACAGGTAATTCGTTTTCATGATCAATCATTCATATAATGAATTGTTATCATAAAATCCCTAAAGGTTCTAAGTTAAATAACCAACTTGAGTGATCTTGAATTGAACTTAGTGAGATCAGAAATAGATATGTTTCCTTCATAATGATCTTTTAAATAAAGTGCATAAATAAGTCCAACGAGTCTGTGCTAATGACGTCATTTGAAGCTGACATTGGGAGTGAGAGTTTAAACATACCTTTGAAGACCTGACCTTTTAGGATTTCCTTCAAAGTATGATGTAAGATGTTATCTGAGGGTGGTTTGCCCCTCCCCGTGTAATGACAAATTGACCATCTTGTGGTGGTTAGCCGTGCGAAAATGACGAATTGACAATCTTGTGATGGTTAGCCGTGAGAAAGGACAAATTGACCATCTTGTAGTGGTTAGCTGTGAAAAACGACGAATTGACCATCTTATGGTTGTAGACACCTCAATTTGCACGAAAATAATAATTGCTTTTTGATCTTTGCAGCTTTTGGAGGCTTGAGCTTGGCATCTTTTTATCCTGAATCTTAATTCTCATTCACAAATCCATCTGAGCCCAAATTTTCACTAAAAACCCAAAATTCATGAAATTACCAAAATATCCTCAGTAGACCCCATGCGCTTCGTAATCCATTTTTGGTAACATAATTAAATTCTAGGCTGAAAACACATTCCAACGAGTATATTATCACCTAGTTTCGAGATCTTAAGGAAAAATGACATTATTACCCCTAATGTTATTTTGGGTCAAATTTGGAACTTCTAGTCATTGAAAAAATATTCCTATTCCAGATTTGATTTTTTCATGAAAAATCTTTCAAATAGCTGTAATTTGGTCAAATTCTAAAATTGGTTGTGAGATAGGTGTTTTTGGTGAATATTTATAACGGGTTTCAAATAATTAAAAAGAAAGATTAAATAAGATTAGATTAGATTAATGGTGAATAGTTATTTTAAAACACTTTAGAAGATTAAGTTAGATTAATTTTGATTAAAAAATTAAATTAAAATTAAAATTAAATTAGGATTAGAATTAAATTAGGATTAAAATTAAATTAGACTTAGATTAGGATTATTAGGTTGTTTAGGATAGATTTTAAATAATGAAATGGGATGAGGGGAATTTGAGATATTAAAAGAAAAGAAGAGGGAGTGTGATATAAAATTAAGAAGAATAGTCATCTTCTTCCTCAAGGTATGCCTTCACGGAAGAGAGAGAGAGCATTTTTTTTTGAGGAGAAAATCTAGTGATAAGGGGATAAAGCAAACCAAAGAAAAAGATTAAGATAAAGGTGAGAAGAAAATTAAGATTGAGGAGGTGGGGATTAGATGGATTGAAAGACTGGAGATTAGGAAGGAAGATGGAGGTTGAAATCGTTGGAAATCAAATCTATAAAAGAGGGTTGTTCAGAGCAAAAAGGGGAGAAGGAAAAAAATCTAAAAAAAAGGAAAAAATTTGGGGAAGGATACAAGCAAAACCAGCCTCTGTTCGTGCCCGTTATCCAGCCAAAACCAGTCCACTTCCAGCCATCTAAACGCCCCTCCTTTCGTCCTTGTTCTCCAGCCAAATTCCCCAGCCACTCCAGCCAAAACGTCCCTCCTCTGTCCCTGTTTTTCTGCAAAAACAGCCCCAAAAAACAGTCCATTTCAGCCCCGGTTTAGCCCATGTTCGTGACCTGTTCTCTGGAAAAAACCAGTCCATTTCAGCGCCAAAACAGCCCCTGTTCTCTGGCAAAAAAACACAGTCCATTTCAGCGCCAAAACAACCCCTTTTCTCCGGCAAAAAACCAGTCCATTTCAGCCCCGATTCTTTTCTGTTTTCCGGCCAAAACCACTTCCAAACAGCCTCTGTATTTGATCATTTTTTAGGCCATAAACAGCCTCTGTTTTTGACACATTTTCAGGCCATAAACAGCCTCTGTTTTTGACACGTTTTCAGGCCATAAACTGCCCTCTGTTCTGATCTATTTACAGGCGCAAAAAAGAAGCTCCTCTAGTGCCCTGTTCTGCGGCCAAAACCAAGCCTATGTTCTGATCAGTCCAGCCAAGCACAGCCACGCCAAACTCCTTATGTTCTTATTCGTCCAACCTGAAATCAAGCCCCAAACAAAAAAAAAAAAAAAAAAAGATCCTGCAATTGTCCGAGCTCAAGTGCAAAGGAAGTTCTAAATTCAAAATTGTGAGATTCGGCTGCTAGTTGCTACAGGTATTTAAATTTTCGTTTAGATTTTTTTATTTTATCGTGGTGATTAGTGATGTATTGAAACTATGGATAGTTTTATTTTTAGTCCATCGTTCTAATAATCTTGATTTGAATAGATTTTGATCAATTTTTATGGGTATTTTTGGCTTATCTAAAATCTTGGAGAATCTAATTTCATCATTAATTTGTTTATTTCCTATTATTAGTGTAGAAGGATTAGGATTAGTTTCATTTTAATATTCTTAGTTTTTAGGAACTTAGATATGGATATTGATTTAGGTTTTTTTTTTTTTTTACTTTTATTCTATTTAATTATTTCTAAATTTTATTATTTTTAGGATTTTATTTAATTGGATATATTTTATTATTTTGATAAGGTTAATCATGCACTTAGGTATTTTTAGAATTTCTTACATTATTATTTTTTAAAATTAGGCTTTTTAAACTTATTTATTTTGGATTAGATTGGTTTTGAGTTCCTTAGGTTTTAGGGGATCTTAATTTTATCTTTATATTTATTTTGAGATGCTTTTAAATCACTGTAAGTGTCTTAGGATTTTAGATTTTTCTATCCTAGGGTATTTTATATATAAGATATAAATAGTATTATTTATTTTTGGTTTAGATCTTTAGAAATTTTCTATGTTTATTTTATTATATTAGGATTCTAGTTAAATTGGCCAAATAGAATTAAACCAAGTAACCGGTTAAACCGGAAGAGAGGGGGTGCCTAACACCTTACCGCTCTCTTAACTAAACCTCCCTACCCAATCTGGTTAGACCAATATTTAATCCTATTTTTTTGGTCTATTTTGAGAGGAAAAATAAACCCGTGGATGACCATTCACACCCGAACTCAATGGATGGTGGCGACTCCTATTTACCTGATCTATCTAGGGTCCACCCGACCCGGGGTAGTTCACAGTTATTAATTGGTCAAATAGCTTCTCCTGCCCTTGGTGCGCTCCACAGGAACCCTAGTGGACTTCCCTCGGGACGACCTCAGCTTCCTGAGGCCCGACATACTTCAAAAGGCAGTCGTTGAAGCTAACCTGGAACAGGTCGTCCCCCTGCACCTGGAATCGCGCCGCCCTTCTGCTGATTCTGTGGGTTTCTACTGCATTTGATGGCAAGACCCCGTCTCGCAAGAAAAGAAGGAAAGGCCGTCTCCAATACCGTTCTCAGGTATCGATTGGGTAGGTCTCCATCATGTCATCCGGCCCTTGGCAACCTTCGCAATTTCTTTGAATTCTTGCCGTATCGTACACCATGGTCGGCCAGTAAACACCGAACCTTTGTAACCTCATGCTAACCGGAATTGAGTCTGGGATCCCACAGGTTTGCTCGTGTAGGTCAATAAGGGTTTGCCGGGACTCCTTATGACTGATACACCTTTGCAAGATACCGCTTGTGGCCCGGCAGTACAGGATTCTGTCGATCTCCACGAAATTGGACACTTTGCATACCGGGATTCCGCTCGGCGAAACCGGGTGCCGGAGTTTATAGAAAATTGGGTGCCTCCAATCCGTGGGAAGGATGTCCTCCTTCTCGACCAAGGGGTCGAGGGTCGCTGGGAGGACTTTCCTGATAAAGTCAATCCGCTGCGAGCCACCGTCCAAGACAATCCTGCTCCCGAGATTGGCTAGAAGATTAGCCTAGTGATTCTTGGATCACGGGACATAGAATAGTGAGCATTCTAAAAACCTCATTAGGGCTTGAATGGCGGTTCGGTATGACACTAACTCCAGCTCCTTCACAGCAAAATCCTCATTGACTTGTGATATGATGACCTTCGAATTCCCGAGAACCTTGAGCTTATCCATATGTAACTGCCTTGCCAGGATTACGCCAATCAGTAGGCTTCATACTCGGATCGGTTGTTAGTACTAAGGAAATCGAGCTTGAAACAGAAGTATAGGTGATATCCGTTATCAGCAATAAACTCAATATCGGCTCCGCTGCCATCAGAGTTAACTGACCCGTCAAACTTTACTGCCACTCTCGCTCCTCGACAACTTCGATCTTGAACTTCGGTAGCTCTTCCTCCTCGGCTTTGGAGAAGGCCGCAAGCAGGTCGGCCACGGCCTGTCCACTGATAGTACGGGGGTGCTCACAGAGGATATCAAATTCGGACAACTGCAGGAGCCACTTCGTATACCTTCTTGTGAGCACGGGTTGAGAGAGCAGGTATTTGATAGGGTTTGTCTTAGTGCTCAAGTGGGTTGGACATGCCAACAGGTAATGCAACACTTCTGAGTCACATGGGTCAGGGCTAGACAAAACTTATCCACCTGTGAATACCTCAACTCGGCCCCCCTGAGGAGCCTACTAACATAATACACCGGTCTCTCGGTCCCCTCGGCGTGTTCTTGAACGAGTAAACCCCCAAGGGCGGTATCCGAGGTAGCGAGGTAAATCTGTAGAGGCTTCCCGGGTGAGGGCGATACCATCGTGTGTGGGTGTTTTAGGACATCTTTGATCTTCTCAAACGTTTGCTGGCACTCCTGAGTCTACAAGAAAGGGGTCCCTTTGCGCAGTAGAGGCATAAGTGGGGCGATGTGGGCGGACAAGCCGGGTATGAACCTTCGGATATAGGAAATCTTCCCAAGGAAGGACTTCAGCTGCTTTGGTGTCTGGGGCGAACATAATTCAAGTATTGCCTTTGTTTTGGTAGAATCTAGGTCAATACCGTGCCGGTGTACAACAAAACCAAGGAACTTTCTAGCAGTGACCCCAAAGGTGCACTTGGCTGAGGTCATCTTTAGGTTGTAGAGTCGGCACCACTGAAAAACCTTTGCCAGAACCTCTAGATGTTCATGCCGTTCCTTGGACTTTACTACAATATCGTCCACATAATCCTCCACCCATAATGAATCATATCATGAAAAATAGCGGTCATAGCTCGCTGATAGATAGCCCCGGCATTCTTTAACCCAAAGGGCATCACCGTGTAGTGGAAGTTACCCAGTGGGGTGCGAAATGCGGTGTGGCAAGCATCGCAGTCGCTCATCCGGATTTGGTTATATCTGCTGAAATCGTCCATGAAGGAAAACATTGTGTGCCTGGCCGTGGCATCTATCAGAAGGTCCATGTTTGGTAGGAGAACTCGTCCTTGGGACTTGCCTTGTTGAGATCCCGGAAGTCCACACAACATCAGATCTGGCCGTTTTTCTTCTTAACCAGGACAACATTTGCTAACCAAACTGAGTGATGGATGGGTTTGATAAAACCGGCCTTCAAGAGTTTCTCCACTTTGTCCTTTATCTGCAGTTGTATCTCGGGTTTGAAAACCCGGGCGGGTTGCTTGACCGGTTTGACCTCAGGTGACAAGTGAAGTATGTGTAACTAAATGAGGATCCAGACCACACATCTCATCATACAACCAAGCAAACACATCCTTGTATTCCTTCAAAAGATTAATAAGGTTACACTTCTCCTCATGAGACAGATTGGTGTTTACAAAGGCCGTCCGCTTCTCTTCCTCGCTCCCAAGGTTTACTTCATCAAGTGTTTCGAGGACGGTCTTCAAGTAATCCTCGTGGCGCTCAGGTGTGTCATATATGTCAAAGGCGGCAGCGGGGAAAGGTCCGTCTTCATCACTGTTGTTTGAGCTCTCATTGCCTGTAGCGAAGGCGGATTCAACTTCTGGCCCATCTTGGGCGGCCTGCGACGGAGTCGGTTCTGGCCCCTTCGTCTCGGTCCACAGCTTGTGGACAAACTGTCCATCCCAATCTTGACCCTCGTACACCGGGCTCCAGAGGTGGGATCGGTCACCGTCTCTTCAGCAACTCTCTTCTGCCGCTCTCCATCTTTCTTCATTTCTTCCTTCAGCTTCCTCTTGGACAAACCAGGTTCTAGCAGCGCTATCTCAGGATCGGCTTGTATATCAGGGCAGGCAGGCAGTGGGATCCCTTGGGGCAGAGACACTTGGCATTCTCCTGCTAGAGCTAGCTCGTCATACTCGGTCGCGTTTGCGAAGTGAACCTCGGTTTCATCAAACGGGCATGGGTCAACGATCAACCGCACCATATTCCCCTTCCTGAAGCCTTTGCAGCATTGGTGGAACGTGGAAGGGACAAGGCGGCAGCGGTGGATCTAGGGCCGGCTGAAAAGGATGTGATGACTAGGACTACTGTCCAACACATGGAAGAGCGTCGGGTGCTTGTACGGCCCCACCTGCAGCTCAAGGGTCATGTGGTCGAGAGCGCACTGGCTCCGGGCGTCAAATCTGTATATCCGGATGGCTTGAGGAACAATCCAGTCCACAGACAAGCCAATGGCCTTCAGAATACCAAGGGGGATGATGTTCAAAGAGGACCTGGCATCAACTAGAGATCTCCTGATATCCACCCCCTGCAAAATAGAGTTCAAATACAAGGCTCGACAGGGATCCTCGTCTACCACCATCATATCCTTTTGCCCAATGGTGATGACACCGTCCTGTAAAAAGTTATCAGCACAAGCCATCTCTGTGTCCAGCAATGGTAGTTTCTGGGCATAAGCCTGCAAAGCAATCCTTTACTGCCTCGAGAAGCCGATCTCCGAGTTTGAGAACCGTAGAGCGGGGGACCTGAGTTTGAAACACGTGAGGTGTTTTTAACCTTCAATCTGTGCCCCGGGATGAGGTCGCGATCTCTCAAATACTTAGGCATTTGTCTTGGTTGGCCGTCAAGAAACCGCACCCCTCTTGGCCAGAGGGAACAACACCCTTAGCTTTTAAGAGGGGAGGGGAGGGTCGGACCTCCCTGAAAGGGGCTTTATATCAGGGAAGGGGTTTACCCTTACCTCAGGATCCGGCGGGGGTTAGCCCAGCCTCATGACCTTTGAAGGGGGTCTACCTTATATCTGGTAAGGGGTTTACCTTTACCTCGAGATCCGGCGGGGGTTAGCCCGGCCTCATGACCTTTGAGAGGGGTCTACCTTATATCTGGTAAGGGGTTTACCCTTACCTTGGGATCCGGCGGGGGTTAGCCTGGCCTCATGACCTTTGAAAGGGTCTACCTTATATCTAGCGAGGGGTTTACCCTTATCTCGGGATCCGGCGGGGGTTAGCTTGGCCTCATGACCTTTGAATGGGGTCTACCTTATATCTGGAGAGGGGTTTATCCTTACCTCGGGATCCGGCGGGGGTTAGCCCGACCTCATGACCCTTGAAAGGGGTCTACTTTAAATCTGGTAAGGGGTTTACCTTACCTCGAGATCCGGCGGGGGTTAGCCCGACCTCATGACATTTGAAAGGGGTCTACCTTATATCTGGCAGGGGGTTTACCCTTACCTCGGGATCCAACGGGGGTTAGTCCGACCTCATGACCTTTGAAAGGGGTTTACCCTTACCTCGGGATCCGGCAGGGGTTAGACCAACCTCATGACCTTTGAAAGGGGTCTACCTTATATATGGCAAGGGGTTTACCCTTACCTCAGGATCCGGCGGGGGTTAGCCCGGCCTCATGACCTTTGAAAGGGATCTACCTTATATCTGGTAAGGGGTTTACCCTTACCTCGATATCCGGTGAGGGTTAGCCCGGTCTCATGACCTTTGAAAGGGGTCTACCTTATATCTGGTAAGGGGTTTACCCTTACCTTGGGATCCGGCGGGGGTTAGCCTGGCCTCATGAAAAGCTTTGCACGTTTGAAGTGACTTGGCCTGTACGGATCCTCAGTCAGTGCCACGCGGCGCGCAAGCATTGGCCCAATTTGAATTTACAAAAAATGGGGTCATCAGTATCACAACGGGATGTCGAGTGTTCAAATTCTGGGGGTATATGTTTCTGTGTTTATTCTTCCACGGATGTGCTATTCCCGTGAGGGTGTGTGTGGTGTATATTTGCCTCGGTGCCCTGTGTTATTCACGGATGTCTTGTTCCCGTGCAGAGCCCGCACGTGCGGGACGGTATTGAACCATTTGATGTACATTGTTGTGCCCTTCTCTAACAGCTTGAACTTTTAGATTAACCGGTGTTTAACAATCGTCAGATTTGATTACATTTGGTTTAGTTTTAAACTGTTTCATAAGTTGATCTATTTTTAATTGAATTTGCAACTGGTAAGAGGGATTTCATGTTTGAAGGTGCTATGGTGTTTTCTTTGTATAGGGAGACTGGGACCTATATGAATCCCATTTTTGTCCAAATATTTTGTTTAATATGGTTATCTAAAAGAAAGTGGTCTTCCAAATGGAATATGATTAATGTAAGAGTGTCTTTGCAGCTTCAATTGTTACTATTCAACTCAAAGAACTGGCTACCAACAAGCCATAAAGGAAGAAAGGGTAAATCGTCTTCCCCCCAAAAGAGGCCAGATCAAAGCCAGGATACTTGGCGAGCTCGTCGAGATGGTGACCAAATCAAAGGCAAGAGATCTAGGTGGAAAGAATGGAGATGATGGTGATGGTGGTTGCAAAACCCCCACTTCCAAGTTGCCACAATTCGAATGGATGATCGGTTGAAGACTTGATCATCATCAATATCTTCACAGTATGGCCTCTGGATTCACTGAATTGAACTTGTTCTATGCCTCTGGATCAATTAGGATGGCTTTGGAGTTTGGAGGAGATATGAAGAAACAGATAACTTTGGTAAAATAAAGTGCAAGTGTTCATCATAACTAGTTTCTAATGTAAGTTACAGTACTGTTTAATCTCATCTAGGTTTTGATCTTATTAGATTTTGGGTTTGGATGATACCTCTTCCATTGTTTTTTTCTGCAAGTTTTTAGATGGAGAAATTACATCTGGAGGAGGTGGGTATTGTATCTGAGTATCTCTGTCTTGGCATCATCCTCTGTTTCTTCCTAGTGTGTGTGTTGAATACATAGTTTTAAATTTCGTTTTTTTCACTGATTTCGTACAGCAAAATGAAACCGAAATATCCGAAATTTCGGATATTTCGGCGAAATTTCGTTGAAAAACAATTTTTTAATTAAATTAATAAAACGAAATAAAGGAATCTTATTTCGCGAAATTTCGCCGAAATCATATCACTTTTTTTTTAAATTTAAATTATTTAATATATACTTAATTTTAGCCTTTTTTTTTTCTTTTTTTGTATTTCTTTTTTTAATAACTACTAAGTACTAACTTCTAAAATATAAAAAATAAAGTTGGTCAATAAAAAGTGATAACTTCATTAAAATATATTATGAATATACAAATTTAAAAAAAAATCAAATAATATTTTGATTAATAATACAAAGTTTACAATTAAGTAATAAATACAATATTTATGTTACAACTTACAACATCCAAAAAGAATACAATTATCCAAAT
>JAUPMG010000010.1:6348574-6363610 GCA_031762675.1 Pachysandra terminalis
CCCCCGCGCCCGCCCCCGCCCCCCCCGAGAGTAGTACCTTCCCCCCTCCCCTCTATTTCCATGGCCCCCCCTCCTACAATCAGAGGGATAAACGATAGTATCTCTAGTTCCACAGCACCAGCAGAACTTCATCCAATATAAAGACATGGAATCAAGAAATGATTTTGAAAAAATAGTATCAACCAAAATGTCTCCTCCTACAATCAAAGGGATAAAAAATAGTATCTCTAGTTCCACAACACCAGCAGAACTTCATCCAATATAAAGACATGTAATCAAGAAATGATTTTGAAAAATCTGAGAGGAGACATTTTAGTTGATGTCTCATATTATATTATTGCTTGGTTCCTAGATCCAGTTCAGCATTAAAGTATGCTGTCGTGTATTTGTTCAAATCTACCAGCCTAAATCCGTGGTAAGGGCTTACACCCATTATTGTACCCGGAAGGATGTCCTTAACTTATCTGAATGCTCCTCTGGGAGTTTTCTCGTGATAATTGCAAATTTCCAAATCGGACATAAGCTTGTTCTTAGCCTAGTAAGGTTATTTATTGGCGAATTGCAAAATGTTGGTCGAAATCAGAGTTATTTGTCTCTTAGTTGTGAAGGAATTGAAAACTCTAAAAAAAGATTGATTGAATGGCAGCCCGGAAAAAGGATGTGGTTGCATGGACAACATAAATTCTAAATCAGTGTTTCCATTGATTCTTTCTTTTGTTTGATGATATGAAATGGGCCAGGTCAAGTAGAACAAGTATACTAGTGAAACTAATTTTGTCATGTGGGTACAAGAATGGGTGATGTGCCTTGTCACTTGGTCTATACTCACAATAATTTGCACATTGTCAACTTAAAATCATGAGTTCTTTAGTTTTTTAAGCACCTGTAAGTGCATTCAGATCAATACTATTGAATTTTGATACAAACCCAATTCTCTTGTATGTTTTTTAATCAGAAAACCTAAATTTGATTCCCCTCTAGTTGAAATGTTACCCTCATTTCATTACTTCTTTTCACTTCAAACAGATATAAAATTTCTAGCGAAGATGATATTATGCGGAAGGAAAAAGGGGAGCAGAAGAAGTAAAATCACATATTATTTTCAAAATTTGAGACCTTATCATTCGCTTAATTATGCCGTTTCTTTTTCCTTTTTGGAGCTTTGTTGAAGGATAAAATAATTAGGAAGAATAAATCCTAATTGTTCCCATACTAATTTTATTTACAACAAATGACCCCGGATCCTTTAATGGGTAAAAATACAAAAGCTATGAAGAAATCTAGTTTCATATTCTTCCAAATTCATGTAATTCCAATTATGAAATTTTACAAATAATAAGTATAATAAGAGAAGAGAAAAGGAGACTTATTCTGCTATTAGTGTGATTCATTGGAGATGACGGCACAGAAAGGGAGTTAGCTGAATTCCCAACAGCATTGTACAAAGCAGTATGATGTGGTTTCCTTGATTGAATAGAACATAGAATGAGATAGTAGATAAGAAGCCTTTTTCATCTTCATGTCTCCTTATTATCTTCTTTGAACCCAAATATACACCTCTGTTGATCTCTTCTTCTTTGCCTGGCATGCAGTCCTATACCTTAAAAGGGTCTAGCTATGGCTTGACTAGATGGTGTTTTTCGTAACAACGTTGAAGTTGTGGGTCCTATATTTGCTTACTAGCTAATTGCAAAAGTTTTTCTTTGACCCTAGGAAATGGATCACAACCTTGATTTCGTTGCAAGATAGGACCACATGAAAGGAAATAAAGTTATTTCAGCTCTCAGTCATCAGGTCTTCCCCAATATCCCTCATCTCCACAAGAGCATATTCCATCCTTGAAATGGTGGAACTGCTCAGTATCCCTAACAGTTATCTCTCGTCGTACGACCTTGGAGATAAATTTGACCACCTTATGGCAGCTACCACACGTATAAAGGTTCTTCGTCACCCAAATAGGCATTCCTGGAGCAGTATTAATGAGCCCAAACGCAACAGCCAGTCTCTCGCTGTGCCCGCAAAAGATCTCTGCCTTGGAAGCTTCAACTTCATCAAAAGCATTGTTCTTAGACACATCTAAACCTGCTGTCTTCATCTTCTCATAAAAGTTGTCCAGAACCGTGTTAATCTCTTTCATTTGTGGATGGGAACTATCTCCACTGAGAAAAGCATGGATTTTTCCCTTAATTTCCACCCAACTACACCCGGGATCAACGATAAGACCTCTCTCTCTCATCATCTTTCTCACTCTTGCAACTTCATCCCATTTTCCACTGTCAGCATACAGGTTACAGAAAAGCACATAATACCCAACACTTTCTGAATCCATTTCAAAGATACGACTAGCCGCAAGTTCTCCAAGCCGAACCTGCCTGTGGATCCTGCAGGCATTCAACAGAGCTCCCCAGACAGCGGGATCTGGCTTTAATGGCATCTTTTCTATAAACCCACTAGCATCCTCCAAATTCCCGGCACGACCAAGTAGATCCACCACACAAGCATAGTGTTTAAGATTTGGGGTAATGAAATAATGTTGTTTCATGATATCAAAATATTTCAAACCTTCAGTCACCAATCCAGATCTACTACAAGCACACAGGAGGGTAATGAATGTAATTTCATCAGGATTTACCCTTGCATCTATCATTCTATCAAATAGCTCCACAGCAAGTGCTCCATGCCCACGCTGAGCAAAGCCCGTCATCACAATATTCCACGATGTAACATCCTTGTTTTTGTGCATATTAAACTGGGCCCAAGCAGATCTCATCCTTCCACACCTTACATACATGTCTAGCAGCGCGTTGGGTAGGAATTCCTCGCATTCAATTCCCTTTCTAACTGCATGGGCATGAATCTCTTTTCCAAACATCAAGGCTCCAACCCTAGCACAGGCGGAGAGGACAGATATCAAGGTGATGGAATTAGGACTTGAACTGAGTATCATTTGCCGAAAAAAACTCAAAGCCGCAAAGCATCGATTGTTTATGTGAAGCCCGAGGATGATCGAAGACCATGATATAACATTCTTGTCAGGTATACTTTTGAAGACTTCCAATGCCTTATCAATGCACCTACTTTTCGAATACATGTCGATGAGGGTATTTGCAACTATAACATATGAGATGAATCCCGTCTTGTTAGCTAACTCGTGAAGCTTAACACCCATATTGAGAAGGCCTAAACTAGAACAGGCGGATAGAACACTAGCAATTGTGATCTCGTCAGGCACCACGCCCTCTAACTCCATCATTTCATAAACTTCCACAGCTTTATTAGGCTTACCGTTCTTCTCATAACCCGAAATCATAGCCGTCCACGACACCACATCCTTGGAAACCATTTGACTAAAAACCTTTTCCGCTTCATCCAGATTCCCAACACTCGAGTACATCTGAATTAATGAATTACAAACCGAAACTTCGATCCCGAACTCTGTTTTGTTCACAAAGCCATGAATCTCCCTCCCTAATCTCTCATCAAGGAGAAGCTCACAAGCAGAAATCACACTAGTCATGGTCATCAAATCAGGATCAATCGAAAGACCCCGCATCGTAAAAAACAATCCGAGTCCTAAACAGATCCCATTCTCAAAATACCTCGAAATCATCGCATTCCATGAGATTCGATCTCTTTTGGGCATTCTATCAAACAGTACCCTTGCACTACCAACATCCCCACATTTCACTTGCATGGTGATCAAAGCATTAACCACATCAATTTCTGAATCAAACCCATATCTAATTACATGAACATGAACCTCTCGACCTCTAGACAAATCCGGAATACCCCCACAAGTCCTCAAAACACAAGGAAACGTATACAAATCAGGCTTAATTCCAACCCACAACATCTGATGATATAAATTCAAAGCTTCATCAAAGAATCCTGATTTAGCATATCCACCGATCATCACATTCCATGAAAAAATATCTCTTTCTTTCATCTTCCCGAACACAAACCAGGCATCGTGCAAGTTACGGAATCGCACAAACATACTCAACAAAGCGTTTCCCAATCGAATGCTTAACTGGGTCATCGATTTCGAGACGTGGGCGTAAACACGAGCTCCTTCGTGAGCTGCTCGCTTCCACTCGCAGAGCTTGAGCAGAGCACTATAAGTTTCTTCGTCGACGGGAACTCGATGCTCTTCCATGGAGTCCAAAATTTTCAGAGCTTGTTCTAAGTTCCCCTCGAGACATAAGAAACATATATCTGAATTCAAATTTCTCGAGTCAATGGAGCTTGTGTTGAGAGCAGATATTTCTGGGGTTTTTCTGAGGGAAATTTGGAAGTTTTGAGAATTTTGTGAGAAATTCAGGATTTTGGGTCTTGATTTTGTATAGTGGAGAGGATGTAGCAGGTCTTTTTGCAGAGAAATTGGATGGGTATTAGCAGATACCGCCATGTCCGGAGAAACAGAGCATTTTTATTTTTCTTTCTTCAGAAAGATGCTTTGGATAGGGTTTAACGGCTAGAACTTACAAGCTGACAGGGTTTTTGGGATTGGTTGTCAGATTTTATGGGCCTAGGATATTCTAAAAGGGCACTATCTTTTGGGCCTAGACTTGGGATTTTGGCATACCCTATGGTCTATGGGCCCTAGGACCTAGCATTCCCTTGAGCTTGGCAAGGTTTAAAGGATCGATCCGGTACCGGAATTGGACAGGACGGGTCCGGTGCTAAACCACGATACAACAATTATATCGTGAGGCTTTGGACCGGACTGGTGTCGGTCACTGGTACAACCATTCCGATATTTTTTTTGTTTTTTTTTCTTTTAGTTTATAAATTGGACAGTCTAGACCGGTATAGATCTAGACTAGTCTGGTACACGGATTTTGGGATTGGTTGTTAGATTTTATGGGCCTAAGAAATTCTCAAAGAGCACTTGCGTTTGGGCCTTGACTTGGGATTTTGGAATGTCCCATCGTAGGACTATAAACGAGCTGAGCCAAACATTGCCTAACTCAGACTTGGGCTCAGGCTCGTAAACCTCAAGCAAGGCTTAGATTCGTAAAAATGCTCAGCTTAGTATAATTACATTAAAGTTAAAGTTTGTCAGCACATGTGTTTAATATTAATATAAGATATAGGAATATGAACGTATAATCTCATTATTCAAATTGAGCTGAACTTTAGCCGAATAGACATTACTCAAGCTTGACTCAAGCTCGTTAAAATAATGAGTTTTTTTTGGAGCTTAGGTTCAGCTCGTACACCTAATTCTAGAGCTCAAGCTTGACTCATACAAGCCAAACTTACCTAATTCTAGAGCTCAAGCTTGACTCATACAAGCCAAACTTGTTCAACTCGTTGATGGCCCTAAGCCTTGGGACTTGGCAATCCCTCACGCTTGGCGCCGATGAGCTTTTCAACTCTACCCAAACTTTTTGTTCACACCAAGTTATCAAGTCGGAGCTACGAGCAAATAAAACAATAGGGTTTCGTTCAGGTCACCAACTCCTTTAACCTTTTGATACTGGGCGTCAGCTGCCAATTTAAGTACAAGATACTACCATTGCCGCATGGATCTCTTGAGATGAAACAATTTCATCGAATTGAGGGCAATGTATTAAGTATTGTAGCTAATCACAGTGGATGAGTTTAGTTATGTTTCGAATCTTGGATTTTGAAAGAAAAGGAAAGGAAATGGTAGAGAAATTATATTCTCCTATTTGATTGAAAAAAGGAAAAAAAGATAAAAATAGAGAATATGAATTAAAAAGTATTCACTTTGGAGATCAAAATCTTACTCCTAAAAAAGATAAAGATTTTGAAAGAAATAATTAAAAAGCCCACGAGAACCCTCCAATACTCCAACCTAGGGCTGTCAACGAGTCGAGTCCTGGGCTCGGCTCCTTTGAGCTGAGCTTGAGCTCTAAAATTAGGCTCGCGAGCCGAGCCTGAGCCCGAAAAAAAGCTCATTATTTTAATGAGCTTGAGCCGAGCTTGGGTAGGCTCAACTTGGTTAAAGCTCGGCTCGGTTTGTATATGTGATTATACATTCATATTTTTGTATCTTATATTATGTATTAATATTAAACACGAATGTTAACATATTATATTACATTTAATAACAATTATCAACTATAATGTTAACACATTTGTATAAATCTAAGCCTTTTTACGATGCCAATTTTTTATAAGCCGAACTTTTTGCGAGCCGAGATTTTACGAGCCTAAGTGGAGCTTGGCAAAGCTCGGCTCAGCTTGGAGCCTAAAAACTTTTAACGAGCCTAAGCCGAGCCTGAGCTTTGCTAGAGTTTTACAGCCCTACTCCAACCTAACTCATAACACCTCTTATCTTTCTTTATTAGTCAATCAACTTTATTGGAATATATGAAAACTCACCAAAAAATTATCGAAAGTTGTCAAAATCTAATTTTCCTTTTTTTTATCTCACCCTAATAACTAAACACTAGAAAAAAAATTATTTCTTTTCTTTTCTACTTCTTCTAAAAGCCAATTGTTTTTTTCTTCACCAAAAAAAAAAAAAAGGATAGCATTTTTTTCTCGGAAACATGAGGGCAGGCCAAGTATTGTTGCCAAAGAAAGGGCTTCTTAAGTAATTTTCCCCGTTTTATAACCTCCCAGTTTTGAACTTTGAAGACTTCGTTAGTTGAAAAAAGTTGAAAACTTAAAACAGAAATAACTATCAAGCAGCCATGGCTGCTCCTCTGTCCCTTTGCCCACACAAACCATCTCTAGCTTCTGAAACACCTCCTTTGAAGACCACCACCACCAAGAACAAGAACAACCCAATTCAAGCACGCCCATGTCTTGTGCTGCTCGAGAAATGCTCCAGCATGTTGGAGCTCAAGCAAATCCACGCTCAGATGATCAGAACTGGTCTCATCTTCGACGTCTCCTCCTCTACTAGAATCATTACCCTTTGCGCTCTTGAAGATTTCGGTAGCCTCCATTACGCTCGCCTAGTCTTTTCCCAAATTCCCAACCCCACTAGCTTCCTCTGCAATTCCATCATTCGAGGCTATACTAACAAGAACTCCCCACGTAAGGCCATCTTCTTCTACCGAGAAATGATCGAAGAAGGCTTGTTCCCGGACAATTTCACGTTCCCCTCACTGTTCAAATCCTGTGGAGACATAAATGAGGGAAAGCAATTGCATTGTCACTCAACGAAATTCGGGTTTATGTCGGATTCTTATATTCAGAATACATTGATGAGTATGTATTCAAATTGCGGGAGCTTGATATCTGCTCGATTGGTGTTCGATAAAATGTCTAACAGAAGTGTAGTTTCTTGGGCAACCATGATTGGTGCTTATACACAATGGGATCAGTCAGTTGAAGCTCTCGAGATTTTCCGTAGGATGGGAGTTGCAAATGTAGAGCCTAATGAGGTCACTTTGGTGAATGTGTTAACCGCTTGTGCGAGGGCCCGAGCTTTGGAAATGGGACAATGGGTACACAAGTATATCGACGATAATCGAATTGAGTTTAGTGTGGTCCTCACTGCAGCGCTTATGGATGTTTATTGCAAGTGTGGATGCTTTTCCTTAGCTAGAGAATTGTTCAACAAGATGCCTGAAAAGAACTTGTTTTGCTGGAATATATTGATCAAAGGACATGTTGAGGATAGTGATTATGAGGAGGCTTTGTTACTCTTTCGCGAGATGCAGCTTAAGGGAATTAAAGCCGACCAGGTGACGATGGTGAGCTTGTTGCTGGCTTGCACCAATTTGGGTGCTATTGAGATGGGGAAATGGCTACATGTTTATATTAAGAAGGAGAACATTGAAGTGGACGTTGTCCTAGGGACGGCGCTTGTGGACATGTATGCCAAGTGTGGGTCTATAGAGAGTGCGTTTCAAGTCTTCCACGAGATGCCTCGGAGAGACATTATGACTTGGACGGCCTTGATTGTTGGCCTTGCAATGTGTGGGCAGGGAGAGAAGGCTTTGGAGCTATTCTATGAGATGCAAAAGAGGGGGGTGAAACCCGATGCTATTACCTTTGTTGGTGTATTGGCGGCTTGTAGTCACATGGGTCTTGTGGACGAAGGGTATGCTCATTTTGATTCTATGTCGAGTGTGTATGGAATTCAGCCTAGTGTTGAACACTACGGTTGTATGGTTGACATGTTGGGCAGGGCAGGTCACATAGCTAGAGCAGAGGAGTTGACACAAGGCATGCCCATGGCGCCAGATTATTTCGTATTGGGGGGCCTTCTTGGTGCCTGCAGGATCCATGGTAACCTGGAGGCTGCGGAGAGAGTGGCTCGGAAAATTTTAGAGCTTGACCCTGACAATGGTGGAACTTATGTGCTCTTGTCTAACATATATAGCTCATTAGGGAAGTGGGATGATGCTAAAAGAGTCAGGGATCTCATGTTAGAAAGGAAAATCAAGAAGCCACCAGGGTGCAGTCTGATAGAGATTGATGGAGTTGTTCATGAATTTGTCAAGGGTGATACTTCGCATCCACGGTCCTTGGAAATCCATGAAATGTTGGACATGGTAAGCCGTTTGAAGGTAGCTGGTTATGTACCCAACAAATCTGAAGTGTTATTTGACATGGACGAGGAGGAAAAAGAGAATGAGCTTGATCGCCATAGTGAGAAGCTAGCAATTGCCTTTGGGCTCATAAGTACGAGTCCTAGGGTGCCAATCCGAGTTGTAAAGAACCTCCGTGTGTGTAGCGATTGCCACTCTGCAACCAAGTACATCTCCAAAGTTTACAACAGGGAGATAATCATGAGGGATAGAAACCGTTATCATCATTTTAAGGATGGATCATGTTCATGCAAGGATTTCTGGTGATATAAAGTCATAACTTGTTCTCAATATATTTCAATGTTAATTCATTAGCTTCCTTACTGTTCTTTTCCTCCATCAGTTTTATATCAGTGATAAAGATAAAATTGTTTTGTTATTGATGATCTTGCATTGTAATTGTTCATGAAAAGAATGTTTGATTCTATTTGAAGCTCTCATGCAAGTAGACATTCTATCTATTGACATCCATCAGATGCTTAGAACTATTTTTTTTTTCTTTTTCTTTTTTCTTTTTAATTTGCATATTGCTTAATCTAATACCATTGCATTGAATAAGCTTCTCATATTTATACAATATCACAACTTTAATTATCAAAATAACAAAGAAACCCACCCACCCACACACATACACACACAAAGTGACCTTACTCTAACATGGATAGATCCTCAGACCAAAGATATAGCAGAATAATCTACATGATTATAATGTAAGTAAAAACAATTTTGTCTTCCATTTTTCAGGACATGGATTTCTGCGACTAGTTAGGATAAGGCATTTTGATATTGTTGTATCTTTCAGGATATTGATCTCCTCCACTTTGGAGGAGTTTCTCCTTTCACAAGCTTTGCCTTCATATCCATGGCCGTGCGCTGCTCAAACCGCAGCCCCCTTTCTCCCCATGTCCACCTCAATCTTCTCACTCGTACTGACAGGTTTGAATAAAGGCACCCCGATCTTCCTCCACTTGAAAAATCCCTTCTTCTCCATGATCCTTCTATCTGTGCTTGCATTGAGTTACACTTGCTCTGAAGCCTAAAAACATCCTCTCTTAACCTCCTTATCTCCATCTGCTGTGCTGTGACTTCACGCTTCGAGAGGCATCGCATTTTAGTCCCACTAAAGGATCCACTCCAATCGACATTCTGGTTGAGCTTTGTATGCTCGGAGAAGAGAACTTGAATTACAGCGCGGACAGGCAATCTCTCATTCTGTGCAGCATGTAGAGATGCCTGTGGTGACAGCTTCTGACTGCCAATCAGTCTGCATATACTCTTCCTTTCTTGCTTTGACACTCCTGGATGTGCCTGGCAATAACAATGAGAAATTGGGAATGAACCCAAACTGAAGAAGCTAGTAATGCAATGAGAGGTTTTGAACCTGCAATACTAGTTGTCAAGCCATTTGGGGGAACCCATGGTTGTCCTTACTTTGAGATAGGTATCAATGGCTCGATATAATCCATCGCTGGTCGCTCGGGCATGGTTAGGAAGAGCTCCGGCAAGAGTGACACTCTGACGGCATTAAATTGGCATCAACAGCAGTTTCTGCAAGGTAGGAATCCACCAGGTTAGCAACCTTGACTAGAGCAACTCCACTCTTAGCAGCTTCATCCAAATTGTTGAACCTTTTAACCAGTCGAAGGACAAGCTCGACATCTAGTAAAGTTCCACAAGTGTGACTGAATGCAGGTATCATGAGCTCCTTTAGTGAGGCTTGGCCAAGTTGCCATGATATCCGTTTCTCAAGCTCAGCTCGATAAGCTGGTTCTACTCCAACCATGTTAGCTATTCGAAGGAGTCGAAGTAGGAAATTGCAAGGTACTGAATCTTTCTTAGGAGGAAGAATCCCCACCAATGTCTCTACAAAGAATCTCTTCTTCATCCATGATGCTGTAATGCTCTCTAGCGAGTCATCGAACAGGTTTTTATTCTTGTCGGTCTCATCGCCTGATAGTTCGGGAAGCCATTTAGAGGCGTAGTGTGCAATAATGGAACCGATGAGATCAGGGCATACCCCTTTTGCCTTGATGCCAGAGATGGTCTTAACGAAGTAGTCCATGTCGAGGATGCAGGCGTCGTCGAACCAATATTGAACAGCAAATGGTGTCGCCGGTTTGTAGGAGATGATTGCAGTTTCTGGCAATGCTAGCTTCTTCATTCTCTAGTACAGTAGTTCTAACGATAATTTAGAGAGATTTCTTGAGTAGTAGAAAAGAGCCTTGCAGGTTGGAGTTGTCCTTATAGGTGGAGTTATGTTATAGTTTTTGTTTAGATATCAGGAACGATGCAGACCACATCTTCCATTGAGGTCACTCAGTCCAAATGACTAAAATACCATAATGTTGGAGATGGTGAAGCAAAGAAATGGAATGGGTGGTTTGGGATTAGAGAGTATATATACATTTTACCATTGGAATGATAGATGAAGTTGGATGAAGGAGAGAGAGAGAGAGAGAGGACAAAGCTGCTATTAAATGCAATATTCCATCTTGAAATATCTCTGACTCATTATCTGGTATGGAGTGTGGAGAACAAAATTCATTATAACATATCAGCCAAGAAAGAAAGGGACTTGAAACAGACTGTTGTGTTAAAATTCCTCTCTCCCTCTCCTACACATCAACATTTCCCTTGGTCACATTAGTTATTCTTCAATATAAATCCTCTTCTTGATCCCAAATTTAACAAAAATCATATCTTCAATCAATTCAATTCTGTTATCCCAAACCTAACAAAAATCATACCTCCAATCAGATTATGCCTACTCAAATTATCTCTGATCAAATTCCTTAAGTATCAGCCTACATTGCTCTATTTTTATGTGCATTATCAGTCCCAAACCCAGTAAAAGAAGAGGGTTGCATCACGTTGGTAGCCACTGTTGTTAAACTCTTATGATTCATTATATGAATCTTATGTTTCGATTCGATTTGACCCTAAATCGATTCAAATCAGTGAAGAAATTGATTTATGTTTGAATTTTACGATCCATATATTGAATCTTACAATTTATGCATTAATCGTGTCATACGAATCAGTCTGCAACACCAAAGAGACATGGATACAAGTACAAAGCAGAAGCAGAGAAGGAGTTGTAAATAGTTTGATATGGATACAGGCTTAAAGCATTAGAAACCCCTCTTTAGCATTATTTGAAGAACTTTCATAATTCAATAATAATGTAAGAAAATATTCAGCTTATTACCTACCAAAAAACGATTTAAAATAATCAGTTGCTTACCAGCCTCCTGTCTGATTATTTTTACCCATCAAGTAAACAAGATCCTATGCTTGCTAAATAACAAAAGAAGGCTATTGGATCTTGCCATGGCTAGATGGTCCACCAGTAAGCGAACCATTCGACACATTACTCTCCTCTTGAGCCAAGACTAATATCTTAACTGCTGCTCTCTCCATCTCCTTCTCTAGTTCTTCCTCGCTACGCAAGGCAGTGAACTGAGTGTCCAATGACCTAGCCGCTCCTAACCATGCAAGAACAATCACCAACAGTATCCCTCCAAGATAAGGAGTTGAGTTTGCAAGCGAACCAAATGTCAGAATCATGAACTGCTGAATTAGAGCCCCTCCAGACTTCCCTAACGGGTTGCAGACAACATCAATGGCTGCCTTCCCTTTAACCTGTAAGAAAGCATGTATTGGATTAATTCAAGAAAAGAACTCCGGAAGCGAGGAGGAACCGTGACTTTGTGCTCTAAAGCCAAACCTTGGTGTCTTCATCCAAAGGAATATAAGCCATTTCTTTGCAAGGATCAAATAAGCTGTATTTTGCACTCTTACTGAAAATATTTTGCAAAGCACCCACATAAACTGCTGCAAGTAGAGGAGTCATCCCAAGGCTCCCAAGCAATGGTGCTAGTGGACCCCCAAACAAAATCAGAGAGAAGAAACCAACTCCGGTGAGGAGCAGTACTGTCGGTGTGATCTTGGCTGCAACTCCCCACCCATATCTGTCGAATATCCATTGGCTCAGCAACATCATTGTGAAAGTTGCCACCCCAGTCGCAGTAGAAAAATCGCCCATGAAGGATGAGTACTCATTCGGGCTGGGGAACTGCACCATTGAAAGATGGAGAGAGATGATTGTAAGATACAACCAAGGTTTTAAATTTCGCTGGCATGCCACGAAATATTGCCATTTTCTATTCTGGCGACACGACATATGGGGGCGATATTTCACCATTTCGACGAAGTTGAAATAAGGTCAAATTCAGTTTACCTGAGCCTTGAGCTTCGATTTCCATGTAACCTCAACAAGGTTGATGCTAATACCATATGCAACCACCAATGTGGCAAGATCCCTTATGTATCTCGACGACACTAAGAATTTCAAGCTTTCCATTGTACCCATTTTGGGTTTATCCTGAAAAGGAATTAGAGTTTCATAAAGAAAGGTATCTTTATAAACAATCGCGATACGGATTTTTTGGACTAGAACAGGATCAGTTAATACAAGAATCACCAAAATTGAAAAAACTATTTATATATCATCAGGCAATAAGATTTGTATGATCCTTGACATTAAAGTGAGGAACAAAGCTGAGTTCAATGGTTCATCATTAGCTTCCAAGCTTTTATACCTACAATTTGGTTTTGGCTCTAGAAATCCTGTTCTATTACATCAGTCTGTTTTTGAAACCTTTTCATCGATTTTGCTTCTCAAAAACATAACTTTAAAAACACAATTCATTTACTACATATTAGTTTTAAAGGATGCATTCTATAAAGAAAAATTAGCTTATCAAGATACATCCTTAGATATGAACTATTCGTTTATGAACGTATTCTTATGTCAGATACATTGCAACCATGTATCAGATTATTGTCTACATATCTGACACTAATAGAGTTATGACTTTATTTTGATTATATAAAAGTAGAAAAAAATAAGCAATTAAACTCGTGCCCTTATCGACACTTACCTTCTTCTTCTTACCGCGGGATGGCAGTGGAACAAATTTATTCACCCACCAGTAAATAACACAGATTGTAACTCCCATTAGCACCACAATGCTCATCATTCCTTTCAGAGAGATGGCCCATCCATCAACACCGGGACCCAAATTTTTTCTCAGATTAGAGAAGTACTTCACTGTCCGGCCCGAGAAAATAAGGGCAACATTGGCTCCAAGTCCAAACAATGGGTAGAATCTTTTAGCTTCTTCAACAGTAGTTATCTGCAATGATAAACAGCTTTAACTGCAAATTCATATGACAAGTATAGACTTGATTATTAAAGCATTACTCATCAACAAGCTACTCTTAAAGTTATAATATATGCAAATAAAGGACATCATCAATATAGATATGAAAGAAGAATGCAAATCCAATGGTCAAAAAGCGCAAAGTAGTTGAAAAATACATCAAAATATACAAACCATTAACAATAAAATGTGGAAATACATGGACATTAGGGTTGTCAATGACCTGGGCTCAGGCTCAGCTTGCATGAGTCGAGCTTGAGCTCACTAATTAAGCTCGTGAGCCGAGGCTGAGCTTGAAAGCTCATTTTCCTAACGAGCCTGAGCCGAGTTGGGTTGGCTCGACTTGGTTAAAGCTCGAATTGCTTGTTTATTATAACATATATTTATAAATCTATAATATTCATAAAAGTAAAATAATATTATTAAGTTATGGAAATAAAATATCATATTTTATATTTTTTTAACCTTATATATATGTCAAATTCTTGGACTTTATAAATTTGCAATTAACAGGTTTTAGGTTCATGTGACCTAATAACATCATTGGACTGAGCTGAGCTTTTACCTGTCCAGCCTGAGCTTTACGAGGGATATAAAATAACTTATGTTGGCTTTTTAATCCCATATAGTATGGATCTCAAAAGATATGAATAATCTCCCTCCAAGCTGTATATATGACTTTCATCCAACACAAAAGCACTCAACAGAATTCACAATCCAATCAAACAGAACAAGTGATAGATAAACATAAAATCTAATATTTCACTTTTAAATTCTTTTCTATTGATCAGATTACTCATCATGCAACATTCAGCATCAAATCATACTTTATAATCTAGGGAAAACCTTGCCTAAGATCAAGCATCCTATACAAGAATAATAACCAGGAATCTCTGTTAGAGATAGTGGGTGGCTCATATTCACTAGTCTCTAGATCCAAGGGGGAGTGACCTGAGGGACCCCATGGGGCAGAGCATACGGTAAGGTATATTGGGGATTTGTCCTATATATTGGGTAAGAGTATAAGTTGTAACCCTAATTCATAGTGGAAACTTCTTCTCTCCCGTGAACATAGGCTTTGCCGAACCATGTATATCTATGTGCATTGTTTTGATCTTCATTTTTACCGTGTTTATTATTATTGCTTGATCCCAATCAACAATCGCTAACGTAACAGCAATTAGTCCAAAAGTATATAAATTTTCTAAAGTGTGTGAATATATATATATATATATATATATATATATATATATATATATATATATAGAGAGAGAGAGAGAGAGAGAGAGAGA
>JAUPMG010000010.1:6363710-6380860 GCA_031762675.1 Pachysandra terminalis
AGTTTTTACAGTCTGAGAAAACCTTATGAAAACCTAAATCTGAAACTAGAAACTGCATATTTATAATAGGACTTGACAGGCCAGGTATAAAAAATGGACCCGGGTCGGGGGCTCTGCCCCCAAACCCCTGCAAGCTGCCAGTACAGCTTAAGCTGCCGCAGGGACGCTGCCCCTCGCCCTCCCTGCAGGGGGCGTTGCCCCCGTGGCCCCTGCAAGCTGACAACGTAGCTCGATCCGCAGTTCGCCCCGCTAGCAAACCAGCTCAAGCTCCACAATCCCAACAATTATGACTGAGCCTATGGGTCTGTAGGTGGTCAACAACTAACTAATGTGCTTGGCCTGGGCTGTTTGCATGATTTCATATTTAATTAAATCTTTGAAGTCGTAAACACTCAAATTTGCTTCATTGGTGAATTTGGGTAAGATCCAACTGGTAGATGAGTTATTTACTCGAGAATAGCAAGGTTTAAACTTGAACTTTGGATGGGGATAATTTGGAGACTTGCATGCATAGGGTCTTCATAGGTAGACAACAAAATCACCAATTTGGAGCTATCTTGGTTTCTCAGGATAAAGGGTATATAAGCCATTCTAAAACTTGGCTCCCCATCCTCTACTGCGGGATTCCTACAGCCATATTTACAGCGTTATTTATAGGTTGCTACGTGTACATGGCTGCCACCGGTTAAGGTAAAAGCGTTTTTCAGATTCATAGGTCTCTTAGGGTTGTAGAAATGTCGGTCACCTTTTTAAGTAGGGCCCGCATGAGATTGGGAGAATGCATTTTGTCCACATGGCTTTATCTAAATGGCGCTATAAAGATGGCTGTAACCATCCCGCTGTAGCGAATGTGTGGCGCTAAAACATACATCCTCAAAAGAACTCATGCCACTCAACTGTTGAGATAGAGAATTTGGTGCTGGTGACAAGACAATAACTGCTATTTTCTCTGAGTACACCCGTGAAGGGATTTTATTCTTGTTCTCTTGGGTTAAAAAGAACAAAACAAGTTGAACCTTTTGCTTCCCATAGTGTTTGAACTCGGATTCAACTTGGGGATCGTCCCGGTCTGATCCCGAGTTGGATCGCCAATCTAACTCGGGATCGGATGGGATGGGACGATCCAAAATTAATAATTTCTTTTTTTTAAAAACTCAACTCGGTCCGACCTGGACGATCCGGATCGCCGATCCCGAGTTGGATTGCCCGATCCATCTCGCGATCGGACCAAGTCATTAAATTAGGGTTTAATTGTGTATCGGATTCAACTCGGGGATCGGACGATCCTTTACACTATGATGCTTCCTGATTGGGTTTATAGGTAATGGTGGCAAAAACCACAGATACATACAGGAAATGAAGCTGGAAATGCAAAATTGTTGTAAATTTAAGCTTTATATGTATGCTAAATCGTAACTTTATCCGTATTATCAATGAACAGGTGATGACTTGGGTTCCAATCAACCAACATCAATGGATGTCATTAGTTTGGACCCTTTCACGCCAATGACTAGAGGGTGAGACACTTGAACTTACAACAACAGTTGTTGAACCTTTTGAAAATGAATGATTTGTACTTACTTTGAGATAAGTATCAATGGCTCGATACAATCCGTCATCTGTTGCGCGGGCATGGCTAGAAAGGGCTCTGGCAAGAACTACAAACTCCGGCAATGTCAAATTGGCGTCAACAGCAACCTCTGCAAGGTAACAATCCACCAGCTTGGCTACCTTGACTAGAGCTACTCCGCTCTTGGCAGCTTCATCCAAACTGTTGAATCCTTGAACCAACCGAAGGATAAGCTCGACATCTAGTAATGTCCTACAGGTGTGACTAAATGCAGGTATCATGAGCTCCTTTAGTGAGGCTTGGTCAAGCTGCCATGATATTCTTCTCTCAAGCTCGGCTCTGTAAGCCGGCTCGACTCCGACCATGCTCGCCGTCCGGAGGAGTCGAAGTAGAAAATCACACGACACTGAGTCTTTCTCAGGAGGGAGAATTCCCACCAAAGTCTCAACAAAGAACCTCTTCTTCATCCATGAGGATGTGATGCTCTTGGGTGAATCCTCAAAAGTGTTGTTACCCCAGTCGGTTTCGTCGCCGGATAAGTCAGGGAGCCACTTAGAAGCATAGTGTGCGATAATGGAGCCGATGAGGTCAGGGTGTACGCCTTTGGCCTTGATGCCGGACAGGGTTTTCACGAAGTAGTCCATATCGAGAAGGCACGCATCGTTGAACCAACATTCGATGGGGAATGGCGTCGCCGGTTTTCCGGCAAATGTGAGGGATTCCGGCAATGTCAGCTTGTTCATGCTGGGGAAGTAGCAGTTGCAATAGGTGGGATGAATAGTAGAAAAAAGAGCCTTGAAAGTGTGAGTGGTTTTTTAGTTGGAGTCCATATTACATTCTATTATGTAGATAGGAGGAAACAGGAAAAGGATGCCTAAATGACTGAAATAACCTGGACTTCCAGATGGAATTGAAGAATGTTTCTCTCTGAAATTGGAAGGGTAGGCAAAAAGAGGTAGAAGGATTGTACTATGGAGAGAGAGAGAGAGAGAGAGAGAGGACAAATTTGTTATTACATGTATTATTCCTTACAATGAGTCATAAAGACTCATTCTCTGGTATGGGCTATAGAGAACAAAATTTCATCATAATACCATCCAAGAATGAAAGGGACCTGAAACAGTACACATTTGCTCAGTCAAGGTAGTGGGATTAAACCATAATCCACTGATCAGATAGTAGGTATTGCTGATCAAAGGTTCCAAACGTTTCAATCATGTCAATGGTTTTGGAATGGAACTTGACTTGTCGATCAGATGGTTAAGAATCATTCTCTGGCTAGTCCATAATCCATATCATCCAACTATGCCCAGATCTGTTTAAAAGACAATGACCGCTCTCCCATATTTGCTTGTGAGGAGAGGAGCGCTTCACGTGAAAACCCAGATAGGGTTTGTTTGATAGCTCTCAAGTTTTAATTACTTAAATGGGCACACATGGTCCCAGTCCATCGTAGCCCAACCCAATCAAGTTTAACATGAATCATGAATGTCCTCAGTGCTCAATTTCAAAGAACCATGGTTTCAAGGATCGAACAGATATGGTCCATATCGGTCGGTCCGTACTGGGATCAGCCAGGACCGTTCTGATCTCAAGCCAAGATACAACTGTTGTATCGTGAGGCTTTGGAACGGACCAGTCCAACCAATATCGGTATCCAGTGACCGTACAACCTGTCCAATGGATCAAAAGATTTTTTGTTTTAATTTATAAATGATACGGTCCAGATTGGGATCGACCAGGAACAGTCCAATCCCTAATCCCGAAAGTTAAAAGCTTGCAAAGAACAGCAAGTCTAGGCTCTGGAATAGCTTAATAGAAGCATCTACTGATTCAGAGATGGATAGTCTAAGTGTTCTGAATCCAGTCCTGGACCTGCCGGTTAGGCCAGTGTATCCAGGACCCAACCCTCAAACCAAGTTGGGCTGCCGATCGGGTGACCCAGCATCTTTGGGTGATATTGTTCTGATTGTAAGGCAGAAGCAATAACTAATTTCTCGGCGTCTACAGATGTCAAAATTTTGCGATGACCACTTTGTCGGAGTCTACCAGTGTAATAATAAATAAGGCAAGCAAAAGAACCTTTTCTAGCACTATAAATCCAATGGACTTGCATGAATTTCATAACTTACAACCCAGTCAGTTTCTCTGCTTAAAAAAGAATCAAAATTAATCAGTTGCATCATTCAAACTGATTATATTTTTATCCATGGAGTAAAATAAGATCTTACTCCTGCCAATAAATCATCAATTTTTTCCTGCTGCATTCCTACTTATTTTTCCTGTCAGCTTGAAATTTATTGGATGTTTCGAGGGGTCGACGCATCACCTGCCGCCTGATTCAAACCCGAGCCACTCGCAACTGGCCCATTCCCAATCCCCGCTGACTCGTTATTTCGCTCTTGAGCCACCACTGGTATCTTCACAGCAGCTCTCTCCATCTCCTTCTCAAGCTCTTCCTCCCTGCGCAAAGCGGTGAACTGGGTATCCAACGACTTAGCCACCCCTAACCATGCTAGAACAATCACCAACAGTATCCCTCCCAGATAAGGAGTTGAGTTTGCAAGTGACCCAAATGTCAAGATCATGAACTGCTGAATCAGAGCACCTCCAGACTTCCCCAACGGGTTGCAGACAACGTCGATCGCCGCCTTCCCTTTAACCTGTAAGGAATCATTTAAATGTAATTAGGCAGTGAAAGGAACTGTTGAAACAACAAGCCAGGATCTAAGACTTGGGATGTGTCAAAAGGGTCCAAACCTTGGTGTCTTCATCCAAAGGAATATAAGCCATTTCCTTGCAAGGATCAAATAAGCTGTATTTTGCACTCTTGCTGAAGATATTCTGCATAGCACCCACATACACTGCTGCAAGTAGAGGAGTCATCCCGAGCTTTCCGATAATGGGCGCTACTGGACCACCAAACAAAATCAGAGAGAAGAAGCCAACTCCTGTGAGGAGCAGCACTGTAGGTGTGATTCTCGCTGCAACTCCCCACCCGTATTTCTCGAATATCCATTGGCTCAGCAACATCATTGAGAAAGTCGCCACACCGGTGGCAGTCGAAAAATCACCCATGAACGATGAGTACTCATTCGGGCTGGGAAACTGCACAATTTTAAGATGGTACGAGATGATGAGAAACTGACTGGCCGACAGAAAATAAGAGATTGAACATTAGTCAAATTCAACTAACCTGAGCCTTAAGCTTTGATTTCCATGTAACCTCAACAAGGTTGATGCTAATACCATAGGCAACGACCAATGTGGCAAGATCCCTGATGTATCTGGATGAGACTAAGAATTTCAAGCTTTCCATTGTACCCATTTTGGGCTTGTCCTGCAAAGCAATTAAATGTTGGATAAAGATAGTGTTGAACGGGATCAAGCAATAATAATAAAACACAGTAAAAACGAAGATCAAAACGATACACACAGATATACGTGGTTCGGCAAAGCTTACGTCTATGGGGGGAGACTATGTCAAATAACGAATTAGGGTTATGCTTATACTCCCACCCGAAAAATGTATCATGTCTCGGACCAAGCCGATCCCGAGTTATATTGGATGATCCAACTTGGGATCGGCCAATCATTTACACCATGATACTAATGGATGGGTACACAGTTTTATTATGAGTTAACGTAAGCAAAACATCAAAAAAAATCTGTTACCTTCTTCTTCTTGCTACGAGATGGAAGAGGAACAAACGTATTCACCCACCAATATAACAAACAGATTGCAAGCCCCATAAGCACCACAATGGTCATCATTCCTTTCAGGGAGACGGCCCACCCATCAACTCCTGGGCCCAAATTCTTTCTCAGATTAGAGAAGTACTTAACCGTTCGTCCCGAGAAAATAAGTGCAACATTGGCTCCAAGGCCAAAAAGTGGGTAGAATCTTTTAGCTTCTTCAATGCTAGTTATCTGCAACAGAGAAAATCGAAAGACATAATAAGCACATCTCCAACTGCCAAACTGCAGATAAGGCTTCCTTTTTCACAAAATGAGGATTTTCTGAAACAGTCTCATGAAGATGAAAAAGTCAATAATAATAATAATCTAAAAGCTAATTGAAATCTTCATGCAAGGATAGAAGGAACATGATATTGAAGATTCTAAAAGCTGTCTCCAAGCTTAACAGTTGAAAATCCGACATTCAAACCCCGAGATTATGTAGTAATGTGGAGACTGATGCTACTGAGGCATTCGGGAAGTACTGATGATCTACCCATCGGCTTTGCCGATTTTTTGGGGTCGGAGGGTAAAATATTAATTTCACATGCTGTTTTGTTTAGCCCTAATTACAGGGTTTTTATCATACTTCTCGTGGCTGCTCTTGTAACACTTTTTTCTGAGCTTGTGAGAATAGTGGAACTGGGTGTGAATCCGTGGACGTAGGTACCATTGTCGAACCACGTAAATTGCTATGTCTCGTGTGCTTGATTTGTGTTCTTCTCTGTTTATCTTTCTTTCTTTACAGTAATCAAGAGGAAATTCCTTAAAATATTATAACCTTAGCTTTAAAAATGAATTCTTGTGAGGTAGGCAGAAAAAAATCCCAAAATGAAGCTGATACTAACTTCTATGTCAAAATTTAAGTATTATAGAGTTATTTATCAATAGAAGATTTCTTGCTACTGATCAGTTAATTACTTATTATTTTTTTTATCAGTAAATTTCAGTGGAAGGAAATGAAAATCCCTTGGTCAAAAAGCACAAAAATAGTTTATAACTGATCAAGATTTTCAATTTCTTCAACTTCAAACTCGTAGGAAGAACACATAATATCCAAAATTCATCAAATCCCACTTTGTAATCTATACTTCACCAAAACTTGAGCATCTCATACAAAAACAATAACTGGACATATTTAACACAATTCTAAAAAACTATTTTAAATAGCAAATGATATGAAATAGAAATCTACCTGGTTGGCAAAACCCCAAAACAGAACAGATACAACCACACTTCCCCATAACTCAGCCATGACATAGAACAAACAGAAGCTCCAAATCCTCAAGATAGCCACAGGACCAAGGAAGCTGGGGCCAAGGGAAGCTAGAAGCTTGTCTGCAAGGGCTGTGGGGTGGAAGAAATTGCTGAGAGGATACAGAACAAACCCAAAAGCCCCAAAAAAGGCAATGAAGGGAACCATGACTGTATAGAAGAGAGCTTGCTTGGAAAGAACATTAGACAACTTGGTATACAAGAGCATGAACCCAATCGCCATTGGCAAATTCACCCAAGTCTTCAAGAATGGTATAATCTCAGCACTACTGCCTTTAGCAGTCACAACCAATACATCCTTTGTGTCTCTAAGAATTGTGTAGTTGAAGAGAATACAAAAGAACATCAACCCAAGAGGGATAATCTTCTTAAGGGTCAACATCTCTATACCCAAGAACTTGGGTTGCTCTACCTCACCAAACAATGGCTGCTCATCAGCTGCTGCTGCTGCTTCTGCTCTGCAAATATGGAAAGTTCTTTCTTTTCTGGAAAATCTATGAGTTTTTGAGAAGAGCCCTTGATTTTTTTGGAACGCATTAAGGGATAGAGAAAACCCACCAAGAGATTTGCTTTTCTGGGGGTTGAATCTGTGTTTCAGTCCCTGGGGTTGGTGCAAAACCCTGGTTTTCGGATTTGAAGGCAGAGAGAAAAGCCCATTGGTGTTTAGAACAGCTTCCATGTCTCTCTCTCACAGTCCCATCAGGAAAGCCCAAAATCTAAGCTTTCCAAGAAGAGAGCATGAGAGATGAGGCGGTGGAGAAGATTAGATTCACAGAGAGCTATGAGAGGAGAAACAATCTATCTTATACCAGTAAAGATACATGCAGGAAAATGGGGAAAAAATTATTTACTAAAAAGATTTATTAGCGGCAAAATGAAAAAGTAAAATTTTTTCCTCAAAATTTTATTTTATTTTTTTAGCGACAGAAGGAATCAGGAACAAATGGGTAAGAATTTATTTATTAAATTATTTTTTAACAAAGTGGAAAAATTTTCATCCAATAAAAAGATAAAATAAATATATATATATATATATATATATATATATAAAGAAAAAAAAATCGCTAGACACACTTGAAACTTGTAAAGTTGTTATACCTCCCTATCTCCAAGTCCAGGCGTCACGTGAAATTATTTTTTTCCTTTTTTTTTTATATACATAGAGGCTTGTGAAACAGTGAAAGTGATTGTGATGGTGTGAAATTGAAAATTGATTTTCTCATATAGATAGTCATACTTTGCCCCCATTTTGATTCAGAATTATGTATTGTAGCCAATCCCTAGACCATATGATCTAAACCAGTCTTTACCAACTTTATCAAGTTTCCTATTACACAAAGGTTGAACAACAACAACTCATAGAGAGAGAGAGAGGATCCAAGCAATGTCAAAAGCAAATGAATGTTCTTATTCAGATGAATTTTGTTCTCATAGTCAAAATCAGATGGCTGTTGTATTGTACAATTTGAAGCTCACAACATGAAGCCCAGAAGACCAGAAACTCTAAAAGGTGCTTTTTTTCTTCTCCTTCCAACGGTATGGTTGGTGAGTATTGTGTAGTTGAACAAAGAAATTTCCATCTCAGGTTCCTTAAAGCTTCCACCACCAAAAGGGACCAATGATAAGAACCGTTGGATGGGAATTGGTTGCTTGCAAGTTACAGCAATACAATATGTAGAATCAAATTATTAGCCACGTGTACAAAAGTTAGTCAATATATTTCTTTTAAAGTGCGTACGTCTGTTTTTGCGGTTTTCAAATTTCAACTCGGGTCCCAAGGAAAAAGCTCAGAAAACCATGGTTTTTGTGCACTTTAATGTGTTCATCATATAAATTATATGGCAGACCCAGGGTTCATAAGACTCCCTTGATTTATAGAATGATACAGAAGGAGAGGGACAAAAAACAAGATCTGAATTAATAATAAGCAATGGGTGCATGTAGGACATGACACTATCAAAAATAAAACAAAATGTAAGATAAGATATAGTGGGGGAACACAATCATGATAGTTATCTCACTGCCCTACGCTGCTACACGTACCACGCACGTAATGTTAGACTCCCCTCAAAATTAAATAAATTAAAGGCTTTTGCCGTGCAATTTATGTGGGACCCCAGGGTCTTGCCATATGATTCATATATGGACACTACTCATGCAGTCCGCATCATGCGTATCACAGCATTCTATATGTGGTACGAATATTCCTCTCCTAATAATCCTAAAAAATAAGGAGGTTGACAACACAAACAAGGATCCAAATCAATTTTGCGTGTAGACATGAGGTGATATGTACCATTAGAATTTGTTGATGGAAGAAGGCCACTTCAATTTTGCGTGTAAACTTGGATTGTGTGAACCTTGTGTGAACCTTACACCAGATTGACACTTGTTTTAGGTGGACCCATAAAAAAGAGTAGTCATCATCAATTAAGGTAGAAGCTAGTTTCAAATCCATTAGGTCTCGTAAGGTTTTAAAAATGTAACTCACCCTTCTTAATGAGGTTCACACAAAGTTCACACAGCTACGAAACTAAATTAACAAAATGACACAGAGAGAAATTGAGTTCAACAAATGAGCTTCCAAATATGAAATACCTATCAACAGGTATCACTATGCAATATCCCACCAGTAAATAGGGACTATCTCAATAAGTTGTGGCACTTTATTTACTCTGCCAAACCAAAACCCTAATAAAAACCCGGTCCAAATGGTTTAAACGCCGTCTTTTGGCCGACGGACAACGGCTGCTTAAGTTCCGACAAAAGACCTGATGTGAGCATGCTCCACGTGTCAAAGTTCTAATGGGAAACAAAGTGACCTCGAGAACTGCCAAGACACAACTCAACGCTTAGTCCTTGTAAGGCTCCCGACAAAAACGGTAGTCTGTTAAAAGGACGTCATCATCAACAGAGACTGGGAAATTTCTTCAGCAACCGTTTCAAATTCTTATCTTAATTTTTTGGTGGCATTTGGCATTGCTTCTACAACTATTATATGTTAAATTTAAAAACGTGTTTGCCTGGACTTATGGATAAGTATTTATTCATGAGCAGTGGAGGAAGGCTATCCGAGAAGCTGCTCTCCCATAAGGAGTTGGAGCAGCTTCTTCCAAGCTCTTGTGCGTTAAGCAATTTCACAACTTTAGTAATATTTTTAAAATATTTATTTTACCTCTAAACTTTCATTAGCACTTAATAAATGTTATTTTTTTAACTTTAATAATATTTTTATAATATTTATTTTACTCTTAAACTTTCATAAGTACTTAAATAAATGTTTTTATCAAACACAATTTGCTTCCAGTAAACACTTATTGTTATTGTGGATAAGTGTTTCCATTGAGCCATTTATCCAATAAGTGCTGATCTATAAGCACAAGCCGAGCCAAACACCACCTTATACTTGTAGGAAGCTTTATTTCAAATTTTCCCTCTCTTTCATTGTAAAATATCTCGATCGTTAAAAATTCTTTTACAATCCAACTAAACTTGAAGAGGCAGATCAAAATCCTTTCATTATTTATAAGTAAACTTTAGGTATATAGGAGGTGTTATATTAGAGTACTGGTGATTGTAAAGTTGGTAGAAATCGTCAATTAAGCATGATTAGGCCGATTGAGCCGCTAATCGCTCGATTTTGAAAATTTTGAAGTAGATAAGGTCTTTTAGGTCCGGGGCGTTCTAACTGTTCGCCTAAACCGAAAAATCAGCAGTACAGACGGTGCTATGTCGAATCCAACAAGCATGATACAAACATAAAGGACAACGACACATGATTAATTTATATGGTTTGACAATGGTACCTACATCCATGAGTTGCCATTTGAGCATTGATTATTCTCATTCAAATGTAGAGAGTACAATGGTTGACATAATAAAATAATACAAATTATGAGAATGGGAGATAAAAGAAGAAGAAGAAGGTGAACGGTGGTGATCTTGGGCATTGAAAGAAGCCCTTCCACTCTCTTTCTGTCTTCTGAGTTGGAGAAGAGAAGTCTTCTTCTTTCCCCCTTTTCCTATGTGTTCCCTCCTGCCCCTCTCCTCCTCCACTTTCTCTTTTTATCCCGTTTTCTCTTGAAAAGATAGCTCTTTGTCACCTTACACCAAAGAGGAGTGGGCATGAAAAAGGTCTTTTGTCATTTGTCATTTGTCTCTCCCTCTTATCTCTTGTCACGTGACAATTAAAAAATGTAGATATTGACCAATAAATGCAAGGTGTTGTGAACAGTGTTCCCGAATTCAAGGTGAATAATATTCTCGAGATTACAGTGAACAGTGCGGTGAATAGTGTTCCCGAGGTCAAAGTGAACAGTGCTTACAGACCTCAAACAGTAAAAAATGTGTTATAATATGTTACCAATAAATGAGTGCCATGTATGTGTTGCCAATGATGTGACGCCACGTATATGCCTAAAAATCACCGATCATCAGTATCGGCCCGTGTCAAACTTGCCTGCCTAATCTGTTCCCGACTTTCCTCGAGCCCCTATTCCAACCTGCATTAAGATTCAAGGGAAGCAAATCGTCTACGATATTTTGCGATAATATCAATCATATGATGCCACGGGAGCACAATAAAACCAGTTACCAATCAATCTAAAATTCTCAAAAACAAATCAACCGTAAATCAACTTCCATCTTAACGGGATAATTAGTTATCGGCTTAATCATCATACAAATGGTACAGTCGGAAATATCACACCAAAATATCCAAAATGATTTTCTTTGTGCATTAAGGAAAAAATAGTTTCTATCATCCCGAATGGAGATATTTGTTATATATCTTGACACCATTTACATATTTGTTCGGTAAGTATAGGTTCCACCAATCATGCTTACATGTATATAACAAATACTCAGTCGGGACAAAAAATTATTTTCCTCTCTAACGACATTTGGCGCGAGAACCTTACATACAGTCACCAAACTTTCAAAATATCAGAAAGGCTAGAGAGAGAAAGAGAGAGAGAGAGCTTCCTTAAAATGCTGAGCAGAACTCTTCTCTTCTGCGCATTTTATGCAATTCTCTGTTCCTTTTAGAATTCCTTTGTGCTATCATTCACCTTTAATCTTCTCAGCTTCCCATAATTCAAGTATCAAACAAACAATGATCTCCATGGCTTCTCTCACTTCTACCTCTCTCTCTCCACTCACCCACCTTCACTCCTCTCCAGAACATAACCCATCTCTCTCCTCCCTCTTACAGAACTGCAAATCCATGAAACAACTCAAACAGATTCATTCTCAACTGATCCGAACTGGTCTCACTCACAACTCTCTCCCTGAACAAACCCGTATCATCACCTTCTGTTGTACCCACGAAACGGGCGATATGGATTACGCTCATCTCGTATTGGATCGAATTCAAGACCCCAATCTCTTCATTTGGAACACAATGATCAAAGGGTATTCGCGAACAAATTCCCCACACCGTGCAGCTTCTCTGTTTGTCGAAATGTTACAGAGAGGTTTCGATCCCGACCACTACACATTCCCTTTCTTGCTCAAGGCATTTCCCCGTGAAATTGCGTCTCAGTGTGGGAAACAGTTCCATACCCAGATTGTTAAGTTTGGGTTTGAGTCTAATGTGTTTGTGCAAAATGCTTTGATTCATATGTATGCTTTGTGTGGTCGAATTGATCCTGCTCGTCGAGTATTCGATAAGAGTTCGAAAAGAGATGTTGTTTCTTGGAACGCTATGATTTCTGGGTATAACAGGAGCAAACGATTCGAGGAATCAAGAAAGCTTTTCCATGAGATGAAAGAGAAGGAGAGACTATTACCCACTTCGGTTACACTTGTTTTGGTTCTTTCTGCTTGTTCCAAGTTAAGGGATTTGGAAACTGGAAAGCGAATTCACAGGTATATGAAAGATTGCAGAATGGAATCCAATTTGGTATTGGAAAATGCTTTAATCGACATGTATGCAGCTTGTGGGAAAATGGAGGTTGCTGTCTGTTTGTTTCAGGATATGAAAGTCAGAGATGTAATTTCATGGACCGCCATTGTCACCGGGTTTGCGAATTCCGGGAAAGTCGACCGAGCTCGGGACTTCTTCGATCGGATGCCCGAAAGGGATTTCGTGTCGTGGACAGCCATGATCGACGGATACCTACGAGCCAACTGTTTCAAAGAGGCATTGGGTATGTTCCGCGAGATGCAATCTGCGAAAGTCAGACCTGATAAATTCACCATGGTTAGCATACTCACTGCTTGTGCCCATCTAGGAGCATTAGAGGTAGGAGAATGGATTAGGGTTTACATTGACAAGAACAAGATCAAGACTGATGTTTTCGTGGGAAATGCTCTCGTCGATATGTATTCTAAATGCGGGAATGTGGACGATGCGCTGAAGATCTTCGAACAGATGCCTCAGAAGGACAAGTTTACATGGACTGCCATGATTGTGGGACTTGCTGTTAACGGCCACGGGGAAGAAGCTCTTGAACTGTTCTCCAAAATGCTAGAATCTTCTATAACACCGGATGAAGTAACCTACATTGGTGTTCGTTGTGCTTGTACTCATGCGGGCATGGTGGATAGGGGAAGACAGTTCTTCTCCGGCATGACCACTCATCATGGAATTAAGCCCAATGTCGTACACTATGGATGCATGGTTGATCTTGTCGGTCGAGCAGGGCAGCTAAGAGAAGCCCTAGAGGTTATTAAGAACATGCCAATGAAACCAAACTCAATCGTCTGGGGTGCTCTTCTTGGTGCTTGTAGGGTTCACAAGGATGTAGAGTTAGCAGAAATGGCAACTAAACAGATTCTGGAGTTAGAGCCTGAAAATGGGGCTGTTTATGTTTTACTATGTAATATATATGCTGCTTGCAATAGATGGGAAGATGTGCGGAAAGTACGGAAAATGATGATGGATAGGGGAATCAAGAAAACTCCTGGTTGTAGTTTGATAGAGATGGACGGCGCTGTTCATGAATTTGTAGCCGGAGATCAGTCACATCCTCAATCCGGTGAGATTTATGCAAAATTGGACGAGATGTCTCATGATCTTAGATTTTCTGGGTATGTACCCGATACATCAGAGGTCTTCCTGGATATAGGGGAGGAAGAGAAAGAAAGCGCCCTTCACCGGCATAGTGAGAAGTTGGCAATTGCCTTTGGCCTGATCAATTCAGGACCTGGGGTCACTATTAGAATTGTGAAGAACCTTAGAATGTGCGTTGACTGTCACCGGGTGGCGAAGTTGATATCAAGAGTGTATGATAGAGAACTGATTGTTAGGGATCGGACTCGTTTCCACCATTTTAGACATGGTTCATGCTCTTGTAAAGATTATTGGTGAAAATTCATTAACAGGGGAGAGACTGTAGTTTTCTGCTGGCTACCAGGTGAGCTCTTGAATGTTTGTTGTCTATTTGGAAATATCCTGATTCTGATTTTAGTTCTCAAGACTTGCTTGTACTGTGAGTAGGTATTATTTTCAATACTTATCATAATCTTCATTGATATCATCTTGTTCCCATCTAGTTGAAATTTACAGAAAATCATCTTCAAATTCATCCTTCATGATAGTTTCCCTCATTTGGCTCAACATTATCATCTTGACTACACAACATTTGAGGATGGCATGAGCACACACACATATGTAAACCCTGAACCCTAAACCCTAACATGGCTATACAATTCAAGATATTCGAGTTTGTATTTGATAACATGCATCCGAAATGATATGAACTATAACAGTTTGCAGGGGAGAGTAGAGAGGATGGCAACATGGTTAACCAATTTAATTAGATTCATTACCGATTGATTCCACTTTAGGTTTCAAATGAAGCATAACATCACCAAGGAAACACTAAAATAGTCACAAATCTTGATTTCAATAATGTTGAACAAGCTGCGAAAATCCTCAAAAAGGTAATGACAGTGAGGATCTCATACAAGAAAGATAATGAAGTTCTAAAAATCAATGATATGCTTCAAACAGTCTACATTAATCTCATGAAAACTAGACAAAGGAAATGAACATGTGCTTATAACTCGTACACCTGAAAACTTACTAGATACACCCTTTCCTTGATCCTCATCCTCAGTACCTGTGTAATCATCATCTTCATCATCCATCTGCTGTAATGGAGAGTTACCCGTGACCAATTGTTGATAAAGAAAACCGCCTACAATTGTGAAAAGCAAGCAGACCAACCCAATAGGACTGGCATGCTTATCCCAAGTCAAAACATTAATGGCAACTGTAAGAAACTTGTTAACGACTTCAGTCACTGCAAACCCTGTCGCCGAGATCGCCTCCTGGCTGCAAACCCAAACTGATAAACAATCCGAACACACAGGACATTAGGACAACGACACTCCAACAAACGCAGTGTTTTCACTCAATTCCCAGAACTCAATCCCACAGCAGCGAAAACAACAGCATACTCTCCAGTCACAACCCAAAACACCGGCGCCATCATCAAGGAAAGCTGGTTATTGTATAATACCAAACCCCATGTGTTCAATCCGAGATTCGTCACCATGTGCTTGATGTAAATCATCTCAGTTGTAATTGTAATCAAATAAGCAAATGCCCATGAATAAGCAGTGAGGGTAAAACCCTAAACCCTACGTAACTAACTGCATCACCCAAGATGATCACCAGAGATACAATAGTGAGCTTGGAGGGACATGGTTGCTCCCTGAAAGCGGTATCAGCTACTGCAACCAAAAGGGGTGTGAGTTATCTTAAACTTATGAAGGTATCGACATTGGCGCGACGGAGGAGATTTGTGTTTGTGAAGATAGCCAAGTAGAAAACAGTTGCTGCTGGTAAAAATTTCTTTGCATTTTCTAATGTGAAAGGATCATGATACAAGAATCCTAATTTTCCAAGGATCCAGACTCCTAGAGCAGAAGTTAGGTATTGTAATGCATTTAGAATCCGGGGAAGTCGAATTTGGTAATGGCGTACTTGTTGATGACTGCGAGTAAGCTCAAACAAATGGCAAAACCAAACACAAGACTACTAGTGGTGTAATATTGATTGGAAACATCAAATCTTGCAGAAGAAGCCATTGTTTCCCCAAATTGAAAAAACTAGATTTAGCAGATGTTTCACCGATCAGAAAGCTCTATCGACAAGATTCAACAAAGAGGAAATCCATAGTTACTTTGGTTGAATTTCTCAATGTTGGTTTCGATTTGTAAATGAGAGAAACAATAGTATATGATTACTATATAATTCGACTACTGTAGCAATAGCAGAAGTCTTCAATTAAAGAAATCAGTGAATTAGGTGAGACGGATCAAGTCACTTTTTTCAATCAAAGAAATCAGTGAATTTGGTGAGACATGGACCAAGTCACCTTTTTTTAAGGTGATTTACACCCTTGCGGAGGATTTGTGCAGCCGAGAAATCATTGCATAACACTCCTAGGATATAGAGCCGAGTAATCTTTGCATAACACTCCTAGGATATAGAGGTGGCAATGGGCCGGGTTGGGTTAGGTTGTAATCGGGTTGATACTTAAACGGGTTGGTTCGGGTTCGATCCGTTTACCAACGGGTCAGGAAAAACCTCAACCCGCCCATAAACGGGTCAAACTTGCCAACTCGTTAAAATTTTAATTAATTAATTAGTTAATTTAATTTTAAATTAATAAAATTATAAATCATCCTATTTAACATTATATTTTAATAAATATTGTAAAAAAATCTATTTATCATTAAAAAATAAAATTATATTTGCACCATTTATGTATACAATAATGCCCATCCCTGAAAATACTGGAATCCAGAATTTCAAATCAGATTTTCTAAAGGAAATTACATAAACATTAGGTTCTAACCACCTACATCCCACAAATTTGTTAATAATCTAACACCCCATTAAAAGGGTTTTACTATAGTCTTTGATATATTATATAGTATGATTACTAATTTACTATGTTTTAGTTGGGGTATATAAGACCCCATTTAAAATAAATAAATAAACGGGTCAATGCGAGTTGGGTCGGATTTGACCCATTTACCAATGGGTCGACAAAACCTATACTCGAACCTAACCCATTTAATAAACAGGTCATCCCTAACCCGTTTAGTCGGGTTGGGTTGGGTTGTAAATTGCCAGCTCTACTAGGATACAACAACCCAAACCACTACTATATGCTTTATCAATCTGTACAGATTGCTTTCTTTAAGGTGAATTACACCTTGCAGAAAATTTGTATAGTACATATTGCTTTCTTTAAAATGATTTCATAGTTTTAAATTTCGGCAAAATTTTGCGAAATTTCGATGTCGCTATGTCATCCAAAATGAGAAATGGCATTTTTTAGGCGAAAAAGTGTCCGAAATCGTAAAAAATTTGTCACTTTGCAAATTTTATTTCAGCTGAAATTTTCACTTTTTCAATCGAAATTTCGAATTTTTCGGCCAAAATAAGTTCAAAAGCTATGTTAAATTACCAATGGTTTGTTTCTCAAATTACGAAAATGCCATCACACTACCGGTCTCGTCTCTTTCAGTTCTAGAACCTGGACCGGACAATGGTCTGGTTTGGTCCGGTCTGAATCTATAATCTTAATCAACCCATGTCGATTCA
>JAUPMG010000010.1:6380960-6416243 GCA_031762675.1 Pachysandra terminalis
TATATAGAGAGAGAGAGAGAGAGAGAGAGAGAGAGAGAGAGAGAGAGATATGTATACATTATTTGCTTAAATAGTAAGCAAAGCATGAATCAGAACTCAAAACCAAATCAAGCAGAATCATATCTCATGGAATAATTTTACCTGGTTGGCAAACCCCCAAAACAGAACAGATACAACCACACTCCCCCATAGCTCTGCCATGACATAGAACAAACAGAAGCTCCAAATCCTCAAGATTGCAACTGGTCCAAGGAAGCTCGGGCCAAGCGACGCTAGAAGCCTATCTGCAAGGGCTGTGGGGTGGAATACATTGTTGAGGGGATATAGAACAAACCCAAATGCCCCAAAAAAGGCGATGAATGGGACGATGACAGTATAGAAGAGAGCCTGCTTAGACAACAAATCGGATAATTTCGCATATATGAGCATGAATCCAACAGCCATTGGCAAATTCACCCAAGTCTTCAAGAATGGAATAATCTCTGCACTACTGCCTTTAGCAGTCACAACCAAGACATCTTTTGTGTCTCTGAGAATTGTGTAGTTGAAGAGGATACAAAAGAACATCAACCCAAGAGGGATAATCTTCTTAAGAGTCAGAATCTCAATACCCAATAGCTTTGGTTGCTCCATTTCATCGAACAATGGCTGCCCATCAGCTGCTGCTGCTGCCCTGCAAATGTGCAAACTTGCATCTTTCTTGCAAACCCCGTTAGTTTTTAAGACAAACCCATGAAATCTTTGGAATCCATTAACAGATAGAGAAAACCCATCAAAAGCTCTGTTTTTTTGGATGTTTAATCTATGTTTCAATCCTTGGGGTTGGTTCAAAACACTTGTTTTGGGATTTGAAGGTAGAGAAAAGAGCCCCTTTGTCTGTAGAACAGCTTCCATGTCTCTCAAGGTCCCTCCAAGAAGTCCAAAATCAGTGATGAAGAAGATAACAGAATATCAATGCAGGAAATGGAAAATAAAAATGAATATATATCTTTAATAGAATAAAAGGGATTTACCAACCCCACAAAAAACAATTAAATTTGTAGTTCTTTCCCTTCAAACTGTCCAAGAGCATGAGACACTTTCGGATCTTGTACTAACAGATGGAACGTGAAGAAAGGGAAAGGAGCTAATGCAATGAAACAGTCAAGCTAAGAAAAAGGATTTGGTCCTGAGCAATGTCAATTTAAATGACTAAAATACCCCGTCACATATTTGTAGAAGGTTACTTTCTCTTTTCCTTTTCTCATGGAAATGTTTTTTTGGTCTTAACCACGTGGTGTCCCCACAGCTATACCCAAATAGGTGTGGAACTAATCCACGTTCGGGGCGGGAGCATTAAGGTAAACCTCCTGGCCACGAGTGTTTCTAGTCTAGTGGGGATTCGAGCTCCAGACTTACCTCCCGAAGCACATTAGAACCCAGCTTGCTACCAACTGACCCACACATCGGTGGTTTCTCATGAGATTTTCATTCCTTGAAAGTGATACGTGAGATGTTCCCCTAGTAATTGCTCCCGTATATTATATTATATCTTCCTTCCTTGGTTGACCAAATGGGTTGATTACACCCCATAAGAGTGGCAACAGGCTGGGTGACCCGCCTGGCCCAATCAGCCCGGCCCTATGATTGGGCAGACTTGGGCAAGGGTAAGTGGCCTGTTGGTCTGGGTTGGGCTAAAGTTTAATGTCCGGGTAGTTTTCGGGTCGGGTTTGGGTTTATGTTAAATTAGGCAAGTCCGATACTAATACTTAATATACAATTTTTACTTAATTTTGTCACTATCTTGTAATGTTAGTTTAGTGGTCAAATGTTCAAATTTGCTTCCCGAAGATCCACTTTCGAATCTTAACAGTAGCCCATTTAGAGTTTTTTAATTTAAAAAATAATAAATAGGGTTGGGCTCGGCAGGGCCAAGCTCGGAATAACAAAATGAATGTTATAATAGAGTGTAAGCCCGCCCAAACCCGGTCCGTTGCCACCCCCATATGACTATATAACTTGTAATATAGACATTGGTTTAAATCAATTAGATTCGATTCAATTTAAAATTATATACATTAAAATTTGGGTTTCGGTTAGGTTCGGTTTAACCAAGGCTTCAATTATAATTTCATAACCAAAATCAAACCAAACTTTTAGAAATCCAATTCAAACCGAACCAAAGTCAATTTGGATCAGTCAGAATTTTGATTGAACCCCCAACACCAAAGGATGGGAGAACTCTATATGCGAATAATCAATATGCTCCGAGCAGATATTCTTAGGGGTGTCAATTGGTTTGGTTAAAACCAAAAACCGAATGAACCGAACCAAAAAAAAATGGTTTGGTTTGGTTATTTCTAATCTTGGTTTAGTTATGGTTTAAAATAGAAAACCGAATTAATTCAGTTCGGTTTACGGTTTAGTCTTTTATTAAATCGAACCGAACTAAAAACCAAACCGAAATAACTGAACTCACCTAAACCAATAACCGAACAGAACTAAACCGAAATTAACTACTCGTAAACCAACCCGAAATGAACCGAACTCAATACAAAATATGTCTAAACTCTAAAGGGCATCTTTCCTTTCTCATTTTCGTTTCTCTCAATCTAACTTTCTAAACCCTAACTTAAGCAATTTCATCTGTTCTTTCTCGACTCTCAAATCTCAATCTTCTTTAGCCAAAACTTAAAGGTGCTATCTTTCTCTCCATCTCAAATTTTCTCTATCCAAGGACCAAAGCCATATTTCACCCTCTATCCAAAACCCTGGTAAAAACCACTCCACACTTTGATTTTCGTTCTCAAGACAATCTCTAAAGGATTCGGCACATCTCAAAAATCATAGATACACCCCTAGTTCTTGCAATTCTCAGTTCTCACAATGGTGTTCATCAATCATTTGCTTATTTTCGTTTGCTCAGTAGTTTCTGCTACTGTAATATATTGAAGAACTTTAGAATGAACATGTAATGGTTAGAACTGTAGAATGATATGTATTTACAGTTATTGATGTTTTTGGTTTCTTGGTTCAAGATGATTCCTTCAAGATGTTTGGCTACAGGTTAAATACTAAAATGATGAAAACGGATTGGGTTATTTGGTTTGGTTTTGGGTTTTAACGAAATAATGAAGATTGGATTGGGTAATTGGCGATCACCGAATCAGATTCACAACTATTAAAGTTCGTTTTATTGTCAAACCCAACCAGAATTTTAATTCAGTTATTTCGGTTCAGTTTAGGGTTAGTCAGAGATAATAGGTTCGGTTTTCAGTTTGGATTTTTGGTTTAGATTTTGGTTTGGTTTGATTTTCTGTTTGATTACTTAAAAATCGGTTTGATTTAAGCTTGAACATTAAACCGAACCGTTGACACCCCTGGATATTCTGATCAATATGTATTTACTTTTCTAGTCTCATTGTTCTTTAATGAATTCGACTAGAAAAAAGGTTTCCTTTTTTTTAATTTTATTTTTATTTTTTTTATTGATAGGAAAGATAATTTTATTAAGGTACAGCCAAGTCCTAACCTACGTGGCCAGGGGTAGCCCTGTCCGATAAGTCATCAAATAGAACGTTGTTGAGACAAGTTTAACGCTTCTTTAATCCAAGTACAAGAGTATGATTAGCTTCTCTGTAAATCAACATCATCTTACGAAAAACAAGTATCCGATCAAAATTTCAAGAAGGCCGTTTATGACAACAATAAAAGATATGCATTTGACGTGTCTAAAAGTAATGGAATCTTCGATTATCTCTTGCGAGATAAACTAATAGTTCTTTTCCGATAAAACACGATGGATGATCGGGTAAGAAATTGACCACTGTTTGATCCTTCACCGGCTTCCATGGAACGCACAAGAAATTTAAAGTTTGATAGGAATATGTCAGTATTATTTCTTGTTACTTCTTTCTATTTGATTGAAAAACATACACGTAGCACAAGTCTGCACGGTCGGACCATGTGGTCTAAATGAATGAACCACATTGCCTGAAAAATAAACCGAAATCATTTTCCATGATTTTTGAAATCCAGCTGAAGATGTATTAAAAACCACTTATTCTAAAAGCTTAGGCTATTAGAGAATGTCACAACAATGTATATCAAATGATTAAACACTTCCAGCTAGGGAATAACACATTCGTGGCAGAACAAAGGGCACCAAGGCAAACATACACCACACCTGTACAAGAACAACACATCCATGGGAAAACAAACACACCACCGGGATTCGAACACTCAACCTCTCATTCTGCATTTTCTCATCCAACAACAATGGAAGGAGTAATTTACTCATACCCATGAATTGGAATTGCCATGCTTGTGTTCCATAAATTGACATCTTCATAAGTAACATCCTGAGTTTTCTGCAATCTCATTTGCATGCACATACACATTCGGACATGTACTCAAATTGAACTGAGATGGTAGGAAGATATAGAAAGGACAGTGTGTTAAAAATAGTTGAGCAAGATAGTGAAACTCTTACATCTTCATCAATGGCAACATGTTCCATATTGAAATGAACAGAATCATCGACGCAGTAGATATTATTTTGTGGTATACAGGGGAAGGCATATGTATATTCATAATAGCATCTCCACTAGACTTGGCAGAATAAGCAAACTTACCAAGCAGTCACAATGTGAGGTTCGTGCTGAGTTTTGGTCCGACTTCGACGGCAGTTGGCACACCCAACCTTGTCACAGCATTTGAACATGCGAAGATATCCATCAAGCTGCAAAGCAGATCTAAAACCTTATTAAAAAGGAAGATTACATTAGGGTTTAAGAATTTATCACCATTTCAAATTCAACAACGGGAGTTCTCACATACGGAATGTTGGTGTACTTCTATTGAACAGATTGCACAAGCTAGACAATGATTTGAATAGATTGCACAAACTAGATATATATATTATCAGTAAAAAAAAAGACTTATATTAAATTATTAATAATAATATATGTAATCTATAATTCTGTATAAAATCCTCTTATCTTGAAGTATCCTAACTAATCTCAAAATAAATCCCCATCTGCAATTAAACTCTTCAAATCGAGTTCCTTTAAACTCCGAATGAATCGAGACCCAGAAAAATAGAAGTGATACAGCCTTCTCCACCAAATTCTGAACAGAGTTCTCCTTGCCTTAAAAAATCCTACTGTTTCTTTCACTCCAAATTGACCAAGTAATAACAGCAGGACAACAATTCCAAAATGAGTCACTTTTTCTCTTCCCGTTCATCTTCGTCTTCCAACCCCAGTTACTCGAGATCTCTTTCAAGTCCTTGTTCATGACCCAAACCAGCTTGCATCTTTGAATAAAGGCACACCAAATGCTCCTGGCATACTCACAATGAAGAAACAAGTGGGAAGCAGATTCCTCCTCCTTCATGCACAAACAGCACCTAGATGCCATAATCCAACCTTTCATCTTTAAATTATCCTGTGCTAGTACACTGTTCTCTACCACATTCCACAAAAAAAAAGATACCTTAGAAGGCAAACCAGCGTCCAAATCAGCCTCCGTGGACCTTCCCACGGTGCCCTCTCTTGCAATGAATTGTACATTGAACCAACCAAAAACCGCCACCTTCCGACCATAACCAAGTTCTAGAGTCTCCTTCCTCTCTAATTTTAATTTTATAGATCTCATCCAACAGTTTAACTACTTTCCCCTTCCAATCTAACAAATTTCTCTTAAAAATAAGATCCCATCTCCAAACCATATCTTCTTTAATCAAATAGTCCTTAACCCAAATATTGATATTAGAAGCTAAAGCCGCTGCCCCCGGGAAACTTGGCATTAATGAAATATCCTCACACCAAACATCATTCCAGAATTTAATTCCACCCCCTACTCCCACCTTGAATCGCACACCTTTGATGAAGCTTTCCACCGTACTACAAATAGCCTTCCAAAAACACCGTCGAGACCCTCTACACACTCTTGTGAACTATCCCCCTTCCTCCAAGCCGAATCTTCCGATGATCACCAATCCCCATAAATTCCAAACCTCCACTCCGAACCGCCAAATCCATTAGGCAAGGAGAGCAAAATTAAAGCTGGTAAGACTTCTCAATCCCAATCCCCCTTCCTCTTTTCTTGAACAAACTTGGGACCAGTTAATAAGATTATATTTATGTCTCTCTTTGTTACCTTTCCAAAGGAACTACGTTTGAATTTCTCCAATCTCCTCGCCATTGAAGTGGGAATCTTCATTAACGACATATAATACGTTGGGAGATTCAATAAAGAACACTTGATCAAAGTTAACCTTCCACCCTTCGACAAATAACGAGTCTTCTACAATGCCAACTTCTTCTCCGATCTCTCCACCACCTTGTTCCACACCACTATAGATTTATAAGGAGCTCCCAAAGGGAAACCCAAGTACGAAGAGGGGAGAGAGCCCACCTTACAACCCAACCACCTAACCAACTGTTCAAGATGGTCAGTCACCCCTATTCCAATCAGTTCAGATTTGACTAAATTGATATGAAAACCCGAACTGCCTCAAAACATAAGAACACACATCTCAATGCCTTTAAATCGGTTTGCTCAACCCGACAAAAAATCAATGTGACATCGGCAAATTGTAGATGAGAAATACTGGGAACTGAATCAGCCACTCGAACACCTTTGATGAGACCAAATTCTTCAGTGCGTTTAAGAAGTTTCACGAGACACTCCACCACCACACTGAACAAAAAAAGAGAGAGGGGATCACCTCATCTAAGTCCTCTAGAGGAATTGAAAAATCTCACCGTAGTACCATTCACCAAAACAGAAAAGGAAGGGGATGAAATGCAGAATCTGATCCAATTAATCCACTTAGCACCAAAGCACATTCTACGCATAATATACAACAAAAAGTCCCAATTCACATGGTCATACGTCTTCTCCCTATCTACTTTACATATCAAGGCTCCATCTTTTTTCTTCAACACCAAATCAATACATTCATTAGCAATCAATACCCCATCTATAATTTGTCTTCCTCACACAAACGCACTGTGTATTACTAATAAGCCTCTCAATCACCTTCTTGATTCTTCTAGATAAAACTTTTGCCATAATCCTATATAAACTCTCCACAAGACTAATAGGACAGAAATCCTTAATGTCCAAAGCACCTTCTTTCTTGGTTTGTGTGTGATTGCACAAACTAGATATTGGTGTGATTTGCTCTTTTCTCTGCTTGCTCGTCCTATGAAGAAGGTGGTTTGGAGTGTGCCGGATACGGGTTTCATCAAGCTCAACTTTGATGGTTCCTCTTTGGGTAAACCAGGAAGATATGGGATTGGTCGGGTCTTCAGGAATTCTGATGGAATAATTCCTCGCGTCTTTTTGGGTCCCAATTGGCGTAACAAATTCAACCACAGGAGAGATTAGGGCCTTGATTGCTGGTTTGGGGGAAGCTATAGGAAGTTGAAGATGGAGAATCTACAGGTTGAGGGAGACTCTTTTTCAGTTACCTTTTGGATGTCGTATCCATGGAAATATGCACATTTGGTTTGGCGAGCTAGTCATCTTATCCAAGGTATACAAATAACCTTTTCTCATATTCAGAGGTCAGCAAATGAGATGGCAGATGGGTGGGCCAGACGAGGAGTGGAGAGCAATTTTTTTGGTATACCTAGGGGGATGATATTGAGAGTTTAAGTGGTTAACAATTTTGTTTGTAACCTAAATTGCTTTATGTAATTTATTTTTGTTTATTTCTGCACCACATTTCGTGATCCTGTTATATCCTTGTAATCTATTTTGGTGATTAATAAAATGTTTGTTAATGATAAAAAAAAATAAAGTAAAAAAAAAAAAAAAAGAAGGGAAAGAAACTGGCTCAACTGATTACGTATGACCCGTCCAAGCAAAAGGTGTGAAGCAAACAAAATCCTTAAATAGGCAACTATAACTTGAAGACTTGTTTCGCAAGTGGTTGATGCAGAGCTCAAGTATATTCTTTTTTTTTATTTTATGGAACTTGTACAAACGCTTGAGAATTTTGTAAGGCATTGGTAGCTACAATTGAGGAATCCAACAAGCAGGTGAACTCTTAGACACTAAACAATTTCAATGTCCTATATCTATGATCTCTCACATTTACCACAAGAGTGAGAAGATAATTTATCTATCACAATTCAAAAGGATAACCCAGAACTTCCCAGATTGTCATATCTCCTCAAATAACTGTTCTCAAGAAATGGGTCAAAGAGTAACATAGAATATGAGTTTGAAAGAATTTCTTCTGTTTTTCCACCTCTTTTCTCTGAGAAAAGAGGTGGAAAAACAGAAGAAATTCTTTCAAACTCATATTCTAACAATACAAGTAAAATTCCCCAAAGAGCTTCAACTTTGGCCAACAAACTTCAATTTTGCAAAATTAAAAAGAATCTGGATTGGAAATTCCCCATTCATCAACAAGCCTTCATACATGGTAAGATGAAACAATCAAGGAACCAAACAACCCAACCATCAATTTCTAGCATAAGTCACCGATTTCCTATTTCATGATATATACCAATCAACCAAACCCTAGATCTTATCTTTCTCAAAGTAATTAAAAAAAAAAAGAAAAATTAGGTTTTCCAAACTTTCATCATCAACGAATTTAGGAAATAAACAAATGAATGCAAACATGAGATTGAAACCCTAGTTCATTGACCGGACAACAGGAATGAATTCAAAAAATGATATCTTACAGTAAGTGCAATACTCGCATCATCACCGGCGATCTCGATCGCGTTGTTCTTGATCCATCTGTTGCTTTTGCTTCTCTACAAGCTTGTCAAGTGCTGCTTGCACAGCGTCTCGTCCACCGATAAGCAATCGAGTGATGACCTCAGGATCCCGTTCGAATCGCGCATCTTCGAATTCCCGTCGAGCATTCTCTCTGAGGATGTCTCGCCACAAGACGCCGCGAGAGTCGGGCCAGAGGAAGAAACGCGTGGCCCTGAGAATGTCTCGGTAAAGACTGAGAGCCTCTCGACGGGTGCTGGTAAGTCGTCGGCGGGAGTAAATCTCGTCTTCGTCTTCTTCGTAGCTCTTGTCTTTCTTGACAATGTGTCTATCCAAGAGCTCCTCGACCGTGTCTGGACCGTTATGTAGAATCCGATAACGAAGAAAACGGCCACTTCGAAGGATACTGCTTCTGCTATTGTTTACAGAAATTACGAATTTAATCGCCATCTTAATACCGCTTCTCCTCCTCCTCCTCGCCTTCCTCTAGGGCTTCGTTTGATCTATCTTAGTCCTCTCTTCATGTGCGTCATTTTGTTTTTTACTAAACATATCGGTCTTTTCAAAAACAATAAATTTAATCTTAAATATATTAACCTTCAGCGCATAGCAATGTTTTAAAACCCGGCTCGGAAGCTAACTAGGTAAGACAACAGATTGGGTCAAACCGGTGGGTGAATCTAGATTGATCAATTAAAGCGATGTCACATGTATTATAATTTAAATATAATAATAAGCAAAATAAGATAATTATTCTTTGAATAATGCATTTGTTACGAATATATACACAAACATACACAACAGCCTAACATATGTTTATAAAATTTAAATTAAAAGTCTAAAAATTTTATGAAGTAATGATTCAATCGAAGTTTTAATATTGTTCTAAATCCGGCCGGATCACTGATTTAACCAGTTAAACCAATGAATCTTGCTAGGTTTTGAAATATATTGGATTAAAAGCTTACCCGACTCGATTACAGGACGGGATACCGATTGAAACATATGGACATATTGATTTTCAGGCAAACTATATGAATTGGCCATATGAATACTTTGTGTGACAAAAACAAGCCATACGTGAAGAAGCATGACTTTTAAATTTTTAATTAAAGAAGGAAAAAAAAAACCTCCTATTTTTTCAAAATCCACAAATTAAGGTATATTTTGTTCTTTTTCTCTTTTATTTATTTATTTATTTATTTTATTTCAAGTCTTTTATATAAGAGAACATAAATGAAACTCTTTTAATGCAGTCCTTGACATGTGGAAGTGGATCCTCCACAGCACCAAAAGCCTGTAGCCTTTTGTAACACTTTTTTTCTTCAAAGAAAAAGTGTCACCTTGTTACTGAAAAAAAAAGATAATTAATTTTAGTTAAATTTAAATTAATTAATTATTTTTTATACCTTTAAATTAGTCGATTATTTTCTCTTTCTCAACGAAATAGGAACCCCGTATCTTTTTCTACGAATCCTTTAATGACGTCAAATCGGTGTGAAAAAATAGATGATTGACGAAGAAAGAGATAACAAGATATGTTTATTTTATTTTTATTTTTTTCATATAGTTCTTATTTGTATAGAGTTTAGGGTTTTGGTTTAGTGTTTCACGCTTATCTGGCACCATTGAAGGATTCATAGAAGACATGAGGGTTCTGCTCATTGAGAGAGAGAGAGAGAATAATCGACTAGTTTAAAAGATAAAAATAATTAGTTAACCTAGATTTAACAAAGTTAATCATCTCTTTTTTTAAGTGACGACATGATACTTTTTCCTCGCTACAAACTTTTAGTCAAAGGATCCGCTCCCTTATCATGTCATACACTGACTACATGAGCGCCTCCGCATCCTCTACAAGAAAAGGGCAAACAGCATTTTATACAACACCAACCAGGAGGTGCTACATGGACTCAATACCCCATTGTATAAGACATTGGTACCCCCCACCTTGGTACCAATCAGTCACCGGTATCAACCCGCCTTCTTGGTACCCTCATGAATAAGCCACCAGTATACCCTTTTCCAGATATCTCCCTTGGTACCTTACATGGCAGCATCTCAACGGTACTGTATGAATCACTGTAAACATTTGCTATAGAGGATGCGAACCCATGAGCGCATCGACCTTATTCAAGTCATAAGGTTAGTGGAACAAGGTGGGTATTCGATTTTATTATTATTATTATTATTATTTTGGTATTGAGCGAAACAATTTAAAATCTATCATAATATGCAACTTGCAAAATGGTCATCGATGACATTTAACATGTTCAAATTGATTCAATACCCTCCTTTATTTTATCCTCCACCTAAACAATTGTCTCTCTAGTTTGATCGTTCACGGTATTTTCTACAGAAAAATTGTACAGAAAAATTTGAGACATGTCGGCAACATGGAGGAAAATTTTAATTTTCTTTTTAATTTCTCCCCCATGTCTTTCAAAATGAGTGACGCGTTGGCAACATTAGGAAAATTTCAATTTCTTTTTGAAACTTTGGTTTCTCCTTTTCCCCATGTCGGCGAGTCACCGACATGTCGCTAGCCCATCTTGGCGACATAACCGGTCCATAACCCCGCGATACAAAAGTTTGTATCACGGTTTGGGACCGAACACAAACTAAAGATGTTATGATTTGGCAAAATTGATCAAATTCAACATTTTCTAATTACTATCTTTTGCAGCAGGGTTTCATTCTTTTTTTAATGAATAATGAGGATCATATTAAGAGATAAGAAAGGAATGCACAAGCAGCAGGATTTCATTAGCACAGCCATAACATGGATAAACAACAAGTCTGTATAATTGCATGTATCCAAATGGATAAGGAACACGATTGCAAAGATGACCATTAACAAAGTCCATCAACACTGGTAACTCAAAGGAGTAGAGCAACATATCATCCTGAGCTAAGACCATGTCTCATTCTGCAAACTCTCCCAGAAAATTGAATGGCAGTGTGATAATATGCTGTTTGTGTCAATGGTTACATCTATCAAGCCTGTGTCAACTCAACTAAAGACACTCCAATGTCTAAGAAAGCTTTTCCTTCTACATAGACACTCAAAAGAAACTATGAAATTAACTTCTCAATTTAAAGATGCTCTTCATCAAAAGATCATATGTTTAAAAGTTGTCAGTGAAATAAAGGAACAAATTAGTAATAACTGGACTTTAAGGTTATTCAATTCTAAATAATTTTTTAACACAGGAGATTAGAATCTAATGACAGCACAAGAACAGAACTATAATCAATTTTAGAAGATCCATTACTAATTCGATTGGATTGAAGTCTTTAGAATCAACTGGTTACATTTATTTCAAAAACAATACAAGAGAGAGTGAGAAATCAAATCAAACAACTGGAAGCACATGGAAGGAAGGGAAACACGGCCGAGGATCATAGATTCAAATGCTAGTGGAGACATCTTTGTTTGCTGATATTCAACCTATTATAGAACTCACACGCACGCGCACACACAAAGGAAAAAAAAGAAAGAAAGAAAATTGAGGTAGCCATATTCATTATCAACCATGCAAAACAAAAATATACTAAATCATTAGGCTGTGTTTGGAACCTTGGATTTTAGAAGAAAAGAAAACATAAGTGGAAAAGAAAAGAAAAGAAATGATTGGTTATCTTTTCAAGTGTTTGATTAAGATGAGACATGGAGAAAAGAAAATCATATTCCGGCGACTTCCGACAATTTTCCGTTGAATTCTTATATTTTCTGACAGGTTGATTGACTACTAAGGAAATACAAGAGATGTCATGGGTTAGGTTGGAGTATTGGAGAGTACACGAGTCTTTCTTTTCTTTTGAAATCTCTACCTTTTTGAGGAGAAAGGTTCTGATCCCCAAAAAGAAATTTTTTTAAACTTATTTTCTATATCCCTATCTCTTTCTTTCTTCAACCGAACAGAAGAAAGTGATTTCTCTAACATTTTCTTTTCTTTTCTCTCGAAATCTAAGGTTCCAAACACAACAAAGAAAACCATATTTGGAACTACCAATAAATCATCCCCAAAATTCAAATGGTTACTATTTAGAAACAGCCCAAGCAAGAGTACATATGAAAAATTGAAAACAAAACTCTCAAAGGCTAATGACAGAGAGGATCTCATACAAGAAATATATTGTTGAAGCTCCTAAATTGTTAATATCTCCAAACAAACTGCATTATCCTAGTAAACAACATACAAAGAGGAATGGAAACTTACTTATACACCAGAAAATTTACCAGCTACGCCCTTTCCGTGATTCTCATTTTCAAAATCATCGCCATCATCCTCATCATCCATCTGCTTAGACGTAGCGGACTCGTGTTGTACTGCAGGGTTGCCACCTCCGGTAACCGATTGCTGATAAAGAACACCTCCTACAATGGTGAATAGCAAGCAGACCAACCCGAATGGACTCGCGTGCTTATCCCAAATCATGACATTGATCGCAACCGTAAGAAACTTGTTAACCACACCAGTCACTGTAAATGCCGTGGCAGATATAGCCTTCCTCGCCGCAAACCCAAAGAAACTGATGAGCAATCCAAACACACAAGACAATGATACCCCAAAAAAGGCACCAAGATCCACCGATATCCCGGAATTCGATCTCAGAGCAGAGAAAACATCAACATACTCGCCGGTCACGACCCAAAACAGAGGTGCCATCATCAAAGACAGCAAATTATTATAGAATACAAAACCCCATGTGTTCAATCCAAGACTGGTCACCATGTGTTTGATGTAAACCATCTCAGTAACGATGGTCACCAAATAAGCAAATGCCCATGAGTAAGCAGTTAGGGTAAACGCAGAATCTGTTGCTACATACCCAATTGCTCCACCCAAGATGATCAACAGAGATACAAAAGTGAGCTTCGATGGGCAAGGTTGTTTCCTGAAGGCGGTATCGGCGAGAGCAACCAAAAGGGGCGTTAGGGATCGGAAAACTATAAACGTATCGACGTTGGCATGACGAAGGAGATTTGTGTTGGTGAAGATGGCAAGGAAGAAAACAGTTGCGGCAGGCAAGAATTTCTTTGCGTTGTCTAATGTTAGCGGATCATGGTACAGAAACCCTAGTTTTCCAAGAATCCAAACTCCTAGAGCAGAAGTTAGGTATTGTAAAGCCGTTAGAAGTCCTGGGAAATTGAATTTGGTGATGGCGTACTTGTTAATCACAGCGAGTAAACTCGAACAGAGAGCGTAACCAACAACGAGACTACTCGTAGCGTAGTATTGCTTCGAAACATCGAATCTAGCGGAAGCCATTGTTTCCTCAAATCGACAACTAGGTTTAACAGAACTTCCGCTAATTAAAACTCTAGATCAAAGAAATTCGATATCGAGAAAGGTATCTAACTGCATTGATTGATCGCTATATTTGGACGAAAATTCAATTCGATTTAAGCACAAATCGGAAATTTTAGCAGAAATTGTCTCTAATTCAAATGAAGATCAGCACATTGCAGTTAAGAAGAGAAAGAAATGCTCTAAATCGAATCGAAACTCGGAAATTTTGTGGAATGTGAAGAAACCCATCACCGATACTGACAGTCACAGGCATAAGCCTTCAGATCTTGATTGGAATCTAACGATATAAAGAGGAAGGAAGAAAACCTGCATCGTCGGGATTCAGAGATCTTCAGCTACGTACAGAGATTTCTTCAGCTAAATACACCGAAAATCGACTCCATGATCAGGTTGGTTTCACAGCTTCTTCCTTTGGATGGAAATAGTCTCTATGGTCAATATCTCTTCTGTAGATTTCCTCCGGCATTTTACACCTCTGTAAGTCAAGGGGTTATTTCATCTAGGTCATAAAACGGATCGAGTTTGACCCGAAATGGTGAACCGACATCCGTTGGACTGTGGATAGCGTGTAAAGATCGGAATTAAATATGGGTCGGATTGGTGTTGGCAATTGGCATGCTCCGATCCAACAAATTTATTAACTCATGAATTGGGGTTCTTATTATTCAGGTTAGGTCGGGCAGACTTCGGACAAGTTGGGCCGAAATTGCGGTCCTAAGAGGGGGAAATTAATGGTTTGATTATTCTGATGATGCAAGATTTGTAATGGACAATATTAAAAACATCTCGACAAAATATAAAAAGTTCACCAATACAATTGCTCTACCAGAGATAAAAGTCTAGAGAATCTGTCTCAAAATAGCTTAAACTGTCGTGCAGTCGTTCTATCCAATGCATTTATTTTCAAACGTGACTTGTGAATAAAACAAAAAAAAGAGGCTAGAAGAGAGGATATTGAAATATGTGAAATGTCAAAAATAGAATGCACATTGCAGAGCAAAAAACCTTAGAAATCGAGTGATTCGAAGTCTATGACACGTATCAAGAGTTATACGTGGATATGACTAACTTTCCCCTTTCTCTTTCAATGTCTTTACTCACTGTTGTCTTTCAGCTTTTTAATTTGTCAGATTGGATTCTACTGGAAGATATGCTCTGCTATTTATAGGAGAATTATCCTCTTAAATTAGGGCAAGTGTCATATAGTCAAGTGTCCAAAGATATGCTTTTAAAATATCCCCACGCATTAAAGTATATCTTAAAGGTTGTGTGTATTTCAACACGCCTAAGTTATTTTCAGAAAGTAGGGTGGGTTACTTGAATATATGAACTTGCTTTGTGATAGGTCGCTTTAGATCTAGAAGATCAATGATCGAATGACATGTGTAACATACATAAATATCTAAAAAGCAACGTTTTCATTCTTGCCGTCATACCAGATAAGACAGAATCCTCTTTAGATAAGTTATACAACAGATATTATAAGTAGCTGAGGTTTTATCACATGATGTTCATTTTGAGGAATCTATCACAATCATCTTTAAAGTAAAGGAGTTACTTGAATGCTATATACCTTTATGCACGTCGTTCATCTCAAAGGAACTCCTTTTGACAGCTGCCTATCTCTCGTTGAAAGAAGTCAAAATAACGGCATTTATTTACAAGGTGATCAGTATCTTCTCGAATTACCCATACAAAAGACCTTAAATTTAAGTTTCTCAGCAGACCGTTTGTTTTCATGATCAATAATTCATGTAAGGAAAAGTTATCTTGGAATCCTTCAAGGTTTATAGTTTAAACAACCAATTCGAGTGCCTTTAACTCAAACTTAGTGAAATCATAAGTAAATATGTTTCCTTACAAACTCCTCTAAAGTGTGAGAGAGAGTCCCTCAAAGTACGTAGAAAGCTATCTTCAGAAACTATTTTCTGAAGATGGTGTAAACTTGGCTTCAAAGGCCTCTTCACTAGGAATTGCCTTCGAAGTCAACATGTGTTATGTAAAACATTATCCGAAGCCAATTTCTAGGGATAAATAAGAGTAACTTTGAACTTTACTTCAAAGATGTAATGAGTTTAAGAGTGCATTAAGGGTGATAAACCCATATCTTTGTCCTTCAAATGCAATAAAATTCTTAGTCTTTTTTAAGGTGACTAACTTTTGATAATTTGACCATCTCGTGGTGGTTAGCCTTCAAGTTTACCATCTGGAGATGGTTAGCTTTTCAATCGAACCTTAGTAGAAGGAAGTTGTCTTCTTCGTAGTTCTTTTAAAATAAAATGTAATAATTGGTCCTTCGAAGTCTGTGGATATGATCCAAAGGCGACTTCTAAGTGAGAAGGTATAAAATGTGTCTTCGGAGGCCTCTCCCGGGGGATTACCTTTGAAGCATGAAATAAGGTAATAAAATGACTCGAAGTCTCTTCTTGGAAACAAGTAAGTGTGACTTCGAGGTTTTTATTTGAAGTTTCATATGTTTGAATTGAAGAGTCTATTAGGGAGCATACCCTTGTCTCTATCCTTCGAGGAGGACAGTCTCCTGCCTCATAAAGAATACAAATCCTTAGTAATTCGGTCATTTTGGGGTTGGTTAACCCACGTCTTTTGAAATTTGGACATGTGGCGTTGTTCAATGTAATGAACCATTTTTTTGGAGGTTGCTTCTTAAAGAAGTTTTCCTTTTTAGTGATAAGAACGGTCAAATATCTTTGAGCCGTTTCAAATATCATCTTTTTTTTAAACGGTATAATCAACGTGCAGTTGTTGTTGACAGCTGGCACGTGCAAAGTGATGGAGTGGCAGGTAATTGCTTTATTAATGATTCAATGTCTGTGTCCATAACCAGTAAACATACACGTGCATACTTAAGATAACGACACGTATTTAGTGGAATTAATTATGCCCTCTAAGCACCAATTCCAAATATATCTTTTATAAAATATAAAAAGTAAATTCTACAAACCTCCCTTTAGGTTTGGTATAATACCTACCTCCCCTATCTTTCTCAAAATGACATATACAAGGACAGATACATCCCTCCCTCTACTATCTCCATTCGGACATAGACCTCCCCTACACTCACATGTATGGCTACTACGATTCAAAATCAGGTCTCAACAGCCGCAACATGGAACTCTCACTACTAAGCCACAACAACAAATGACATTGACTTTAAGTGAGAGTTTTATACTACTTAGTGTTCACAACCTCGGACCGGGTCGAACTAATTTAATATAAATCCAAATCCAACCCAAAAAAATAATTGAGCCTCAAATTTCAGCCCAACCCTATCCTACGAACTACAAACCCTTGTACAATCACACCCAAACATAAAACCAGGCTGATTGGGCAGATCGGGTGACCCGGCCCATTACCATCCCTAGGTCCATGGCAGGTAGCTGGACTCATCCTACAAAATTGAACCCAACCCCAAAAATTGAACCAACCCGCCCAACCCATGTTTTGGGCCCTATTGAGCCATGGACCGGCTTCTCCAAACTTTAAGACAATCTAATATCATTCAAGGCTAAATATCATTCATCCATCCGCTGGAGACGAGTTCTTAAGCTCTCAATACAAATTCCATCTCAGATCGCTTTTCTTCCTCTGCATGAAAGAAGAAGATAAATCCAGGAAACAATATCAGGTCAGAATATACAATTGCTTCTTATTTTCTGCTGTTTCCACTTTCTTTTAGAGTTTCTAGTCTGGTTTCTGCTAAATCCTATTTCGTTCTGTATTTTTTATTTTTTATTTTTTTATATAACGTTTAGGGTTTCGATGCTCAAATAATCGGAACTCAGTAATGAATTTGGGTTGGGCATTTCGGATGGTTGATGAAATTTTCGCGAGAAGCTGCAAGGAGTTTTTGCTTTAGTTTACGAGTATATAAGCTTGAGATTGGCCCATGAACGATTTTTTGTTTTCGATTTTTGACTTAATGTGGAATCTCTTGGGATTTTAGGGTTTTGAGTTGGAAATATTCTGTGAGATTTAATGCAACACTGTTTGATGTGTTAAACCGACATGATAGTATGATCATTATTACTATAAATTTTTGGGTTGTGACTGATCAATGGATTTCAAGCTTTGGAGTAGGAAACAATTGATGGGGGGGGGAGGTGATTTTTTTTCCTGGGATTCTTGTGCTTGGGATAGGATTGGAGTAAGAAATTTAAACTAGAAAAAGACCTTCTGGGGAGAATTAATTCATTTGGCTGGGATTAGAGTAGTAGATTTTAAAAAGAAAAAATCCTTCTCGATCTACCGGAATTAACTTATTGGGCTAGGATTTGAGTAGGAAAACTAAAAAAGAAGAAGACCTTTTTCGATCTACGGGAACGGAAAGAATTAACTCCTGTTGTTAGATCGAGAAATCTAACTCTGTATGGAAATCCTTTCAGAGCAGAAACAAGTAAAGATTTTATCTGGTTTTACAATCAAATCATTATCTGGTTGGAGAATGGAGGGGGCATCGAGTTCGTGGTCACGCGCAATGGTGCAGATCTCACCTTACACTTTCTCTGCCATTGGAATTGCGATTGCCATCGGTGTCTCTGTGCTGGGTGCTGCTTGGTATAGTCCAAATTCTGTTACTCTTTTCTTCAATTATTCACTTTTTTTCTCATCAATTTCTACTGCAAGTTTAGTAATTTTGTTTTTCTCAGACTTCGATTGTCGTTGATTTCCTTTTTTGTGTTTTCTTTAGGGGAATTTATATAACAGGAAGTAGTTTGATTGGTGCTGCAATCAAAGCTCCACGCATCACTTCAAAAAATCTCATCAGGTAGGCACTTGGATTTGTTTCTCTGAACGTTATTGTTTGGATTGATTTGTATGGCTGCTAGTTAACATGTTCATGTTGTACATTCAATGAAAAAGAAAAATAGATTCATTGATAATTCAAACATTAATGCGGTTGATCATTCATGGTTTGATGCCCTAGTTTTTGAAGTGATGGCAGGTTCTGTGTTTTCCCATAACCTCTTGAAAATTTATTGGAATGCTTCGATGCTAATTGAACCTTTCATGTTTCAAATGATACAAGACGAGGTTAAAAAATTTGAATATATTTCATGTATGGTTTGCTTTAGCTTAGATTCAGTTGCTCTATTTAGGATCTGACCAGTCACCAACAAAAAGCTGTGGTAGAACCTAGAAGCTCTATTATGTTATTCATTAAAAAAAAAAGCTATAGTATGTGACTATGGGTATCATGAATTTCATCTGTACCCTTATGCCAGTAGGTGTGCAACTTGATTCAGATTTGGGTCTAAATAAAGCCATCAAGAATAGATGATTTAAGGAAGATGCCCTTAAGGAGATCAAACAAGGTTCCTAATTCCCGTAATCATAGTTATTAAAGGGGGTCGCTTAGGCGACTGGGCGTTATTCTAGGGGTCCAAGCGATGCCCGCCTAGGCTGATTATGCCTGGGCGACCGCCTGGTTACCTGGGCGCCCGCCTAGGCCACTAGGCGACGGCCTAGTCGCCTAATTTGCCCGGGTGGTCGCCCGGTTGTTAAATTGACTCATTATAAATTTTTTTTATTCTAATTAATTTATTAATTAAGGTTTAATTATATTTGATTGTTAGCAATCATTAAAAGGTTAAAGAGCTTCTCAAAAAAAGAAAGAAAAAAAAAGGACTTGGAAGACCTGTTGAATACAGAAAAAAAAAAGACTTGGAAGACAGACCTGAGGTTCATCAAGCCCTAAAAAACCCTCTTCTCTCTTTGGTTCAGCTCGAGCACGACCAGGTATGTATTTTTTCTCTCTTCCTCTCTCTCTCTCTCTCTTGATCTACCTCTGTTTTTTTCTTTTTTTCTGCGCACAGCTGCATTTGCGTGGCTTCTCTCTCTCTACCTGCCTCTATTTTTTTTTTTAATCTGCCCACAGCAGCGTTCGGCCCCTGTTTTTTTTGTTTTCCTATTCACAGAAAAGCTCTCTCTCGATCTGCCTCTATTTTTTTTCATTTTTTTCTGCGTACAGCAGCGTTCGGTCCCTGTTTTTTTTTTGTTTTTTTGTTCACAGAAAAGCTCTCTCTCTCTCTCTCTCTCTCTCTCTCGGCCCCTGTTTGAAGCGTCTCTCTGCCCCTGTTTTTTTTTTCTCTGTAATGTTGGCATATTACATTTCTAAAAATGACATAAATGGAACTTATTTATCATGGCCTTTTTTTTTCTAAAATAATGTCGCCTAGGCGATGGCCAGGTCTATTGCCTGGGCTCGCCTAGGCGTTTTGATAACCTTGCCTGTAGTCCTCTAGTCTAGGATCTTATCTAAGAGGAAGATTCCATTCCAAGCTTCCGAGGACCTTGATAGAACATTTGGTTGCAACATGTCTCCATGAAGTGTGAGCCTGTATACACAAGTGAAGGAGATGGAAAGACAGTGTCACCCCACCACAGATCAAGCCAAAACCGAATCCAAGAATCAGAATGCAGATTAAAACATATGAGGGGGTCAGAAAGAGGAACGATTTGGACAGAGAACTTCTAGGGACTAGTGCCAATCATTGTCTCTCTAGGGTTTCTATCTTAACCATTTTCATACACGCCCTACTAGATATGACTTGGAACCAAAAGCCATTTGTCGCTGTGCTGAAATGCCACCATTTTTTACTGAGAGCTTTGTTACTAGCCATTGTGTTACCCAAAACAAGACCTCCTTTTGTTTTGCATAATGCACACCTCTCTCCACTTTACTGGGTGGTCCCTTTTTTAACCCCCTCCGTCCCAAGAATTTCAACCTCTCAATCCTATTTGCTATTCTGACAAGGATTTTGAAAAATGACAAGAACACAGGAAGGTTAGGGAATGAAGCCTGTATGAGAGTCAATCTGATCCCTAAAGATTGTTTCTCTTCCATATTGCTAATACTTATATCAACCTTTTCAAGTATAGGGCCCCAAAACCTGTCACTCTGTGGATTGTCTAGAAGGGGCAGGCTTAAGTAACGTAGGGGCCACTCCTCCATCTCACATCCTAACACCACTACACAATTTTGAAGTAGGTCTTGATTTACATGAATACCAGATACACTACGCTTCCCCAAATTCACCCATAGTTCTAAATTTCGTCAATATTCTGCAAAATGTCAATACAAGGTGGCCAATATTGAAATCCTAGTTTTCGGTCGAATATTTCACAAAATTTTGGGACGAAATCACCCAAATTTCACCAAATATTTCGGCTTTATTTCACCGAAATAAATTGACTTTCACTTTTTCATTTCAAGTGAATATTTCGCAAAATATTCAGACTAAATCACTGAAATTTCATCAAATATTTCTGCGTTATTTCACCAAAATAAATATACTTTCACCATTTATGTGACCATGTTGTACTTTTGGGATGTTATAATTTGCTTTCAATATATTTTTGGATACTTATATACCTTTTATTTTTTGGACGTTGTAATGTAAATGTTGTATTTATAAATTTTAAACTTTTATATCATTTCACATCATTAATAAAAACATTATTTGTTACTTAAGTTAAAAAAAAATTAATATTCATAAATTAATTAAATTTATGTTTTTTCTTTTTAATATTTGATAACTTACTAAAAGAGAATAAAAAAGAACTATACACATTAAATCTGTACTAAAAATAAAAAGTGTAATTATTTTAGCGAAATATTTGAAAATTTCAGTCCAAAATTAACCTAAAGTGTTAAAATTGGTTTGTTCTGATATTTTGCCGAAATATCCGAAATTTTGATTTCATATGAGGCTACGAAATCGTTGAAATTCCTGAAATTAAAAACTCCGAAATTTTAATTTTATTTGAGACTACAAAATTGTTGAAATTCCTGAAAATAAAAACTATGAATTCACCTTCAATCTCTAGATCATGTTCGTGATAACATACAAACAAATGCATAAGACTCCTTAATGGTTGTGAGAACCTGAGTTTTGGGTGTTCATCCAAGAATGCTTCTGGATGGGTGCACCATTGCTGAATTATTGTCTCGCCTTTTTCCGTATCCTCAAATCATTATTTTGAATGCATTAGAATTTCTATTGTTAGAGGTTTTATTTTAGTTCAGTTTTGACATTGCTAGTCATATTGGTCTAAGTTACTATATGGAACACTTTGTCATTTAAGTTGATCTAATGGTTTGAGTCACTTCAACATTGGCTGTCTATCTCATCTAACTCTTCTTAATTTTTAGCAAAAAAAGAAAGTCATTCATTTTTAAATTAGATTAAATTCGTAAGATACTCCTAAACTTTCAGATTTATCTAGAGGGTGGTTGGAATTATCATCACATTTTGTTGTCCTTACAATGGCTCTTTTAGTCTTTGGAAATGTCACGACATTTTGTATATCCTTATCACATATGGAGTCTCTAGGTTAGTTTTGCATCACTACTTCCTAGTGTTATTGGTTCAAAATGCCAAAAACATAGAGTGGAGTGCTGCAGTATATAAGTTGAACCTATGAGAATGAGGCTCTCACTAAGCTTTTGACTATATCTCCCAAAAAACTTAATAGGATGTATCTAACTGAACTTTTGGTCAGTATTGTCTTGTTCTATTGAAGATTGAGTTGGTAGAACATTTGCTTGAGCAACATACTGGATAATGGCCATATTACTTGATCAATTTATATCGGTTGTCGTGGAAATATGCTTGTTTCCTATTTTTACTAAGTTCCTAATTTTTTATTATCAATTGTAATGCATTGGATATCTTCTTAGAAACATATCGGTTACAAGAAATATTTAGAATGAATTTATCTTTTTTCCTGGATCAGTTGATCCAGTTCATGATCCTATGAATCCACACTTATCAAGAAAGAATTATAAGAAGAATATGAGAAGTACATGATGGGAAGGAATATTGTCCTCTCTTCTGCACATGGGTGGCCTCTGGCCTGATGTCCTAGGTGTGTGCCTAGATTCATCGGTAGCTTTCTAGTGTTAAACCTGCCATCTATCCTCCCAAGGAATGCAATGTCGCCATTTTCGGTATGGCCGACACGAAACCTCGACTCTAAATCGCTTTGTGGCGACATGGGCGACATAGGAGAAATTTCAATTTTTTAAAATTTAAAAAAATGTTAGACATTTGTTGTTGCATTTTTTGATGTATTATGATGTATTCAGACACTACTTAGGGTTGTTTAAAACTTGGAGGAAAAATCCATCAAAAATCCCACATTTCCCCATCATTTCCCCCATATTTCTCTTTTCTCCCTCATAGATATGACACTTGATTTCTAGTTTTATATATCTTTTAATTGACTTACATTCACTTTTAGTGTAGCTTAATTAGATGTAGCATCTTTTTTATAGCTTACAGACCCAACAACGTATAAGTTGACCTCCTCAATTAATGACTTTTAATGTGTAAGCATTTGTTTTGCATTGTTTTAATGTATTTGGATGCATTTAGGTCTTAATTAGACATGTTTAAAGTTTGGGGCCAAAAATTCATCAAAAACCCATGGTTTCCCCACATTTCCCCGACATTTCCCCCTGTTTTCACCATGTCGCCGAAGTCACCTGGCGACATCGACATCGTAAACCTTGTATCCTCCAATGCGGTGTAACTTATTGCAATTTCTAACAATGTTACACAAAGAAGATTGTAGGACTTTGAGGATTGAGACTAAGCATTCTTTCTTGGTGAGTGGGGGAGGAGGGAAGAGTCCAGTCCACCTAGGATTGGATGGGGATGATCTCCAAATCGTAATTAAGAATAAGGAAACACTTTCGAATACTATTCAATATTCAATTAGCAAAGTGATTTCATCAAATAAGAAATCGGGTTCACCTTATATGGACTTCCAACAATAACTTAGACTTTAGTTGTGACTTCTAAATTGATAACAACTACAAACTAGAAACTTGATAAATCTTAGTTTAATTATCAACCCCTCAAGATTAATTAGCAAAGTGATTTCATCAAATAAGAAATCGGGTTCACTTCAGTTAAATCTTAGTTTAATTAACAACTACAAACTAGAAACTTGATAAATCTTCCTAAGTTTGGACATCTCCTTAATCTAACTTAAGGAATCCATTGATTTATGAAGAAATAGGAAATAGATAATTACAAACTTAAACTAGAAATACATCCTATGTATTTTGGTCATAACCCGTTGTCCCTTACAGATCACTTCCAAAGTACACAATTTTGGGCTTATTAGATAGGTGATTGAATAAGTTATCAATGAACGAATTGATACTTTGATGTTGGAAATCTTTCCCAGAGATGCCATAATTTGACTTAAATGTGTTATTGTTCTTGATCCAAAGGTTCTCATGCCACGGGGATGAGTTGTTTCATACTTATGTGGTTTGAGAAAACTTTTCCTCAAGTTTTGGAATACTGAATGATTTCCACGGAATTGACTCAAAAAGAGTAAACATTATTGAACTCACATATTGAATGTTTCCGATTTTTGTAGGATCTTTCATTTTCTTTCTCCTTTTTAAGGCCCCTTCTCCTTTTGGAAAAAAGTGTTCTGAACTGATATGGGTTTGGCCTTTGAAATACAATGTGGCTTATTGGTTATTGTGGTTGCATCGCACAAACAAATACACACGTACACACTATTATGATTCTAGAATACACTAAACTTCCTTAATTATAATGGGGGATAGTATGTTGTTATACAAAACGAAGGAATTCCTTCTGTGGTCTTATTTATTAGGGCAAATGTGCTCTGCCTTATCTTCGATTTTGGTGTGTTTCATGGCATATGCTTCTGCTAGTGTGCAATTACAGGGTGTGGGGGGATGTGGGTGAATCTGTGTGTGTGTGTGTGTTTGTGGCTTGTTTATTTGCATCTATGCAACCATTTTTTTAAACCATTATCCATGTAGTGGTTTAGTTGCTTTTCTGGTAGGTGTTCTTGCAGATGATATGCTGATGTTATGCTTGATATTTAACATCATGATTCCTGTTCATACTATATATTTCTTTTTATTTAGTTCTTCTTATGAATAATGATTGCTGGTTGTTTCATTCTTTGTAATATAAACTTCATTGATGGATAATGTAACACTGCTTATAGTTTCGTTCAATGATAAGGCTTAGGGATATAGATTTATTCACTTTTTGTATTTAGTTATTTTTTTCCTTTTCCCCCTCCCCTTAGTTGGCTCTTTTTGTTAATGGTTTAACTAAAATTCTTTGAGGTGTTTACGTGATCATATGGCCCCAACTGCCTCATCCCCCTTCTCTTCTGTCACTTCTCATTTAAACTTTGCTTTGCACTTAGAACTTCCCTCTACATGTGGCATTTGGTGAAAAACTTATTTTTTTTGTGATGACTTGTGTGGTTTCTATGGAGACTGGTTTAACATCTGAAATGGTCTTTTCAGTGTAATCTTCTGTGAGGCTGTTGCTATATATGGTGTTATTGTGGCAATCATCCTACAAACAAAGCTAGAGAGCGTGCCGGCATCCAAGATATACGAACCCGAGTCTCTTCGAGCGGGATATGCTATCTTTGCCTCAGGAATCATTGTGGGCTTTGCGAATCTTGTCTGCGGGTTTGTTTGCCACTTTTACTCGCATCTTCCAATTGAATTGTCATAATAAACATATACTGATCTCTCGCTATACTCGCAACAGGTTATGCGTGGGAATCATTGGAAGCAGCTGTGCACTGTCTGATGCCCAAAACTCTTCACTTTTTGTTAAGATCCTAGTGATCGAGATCTTTGGTAGTGCCCTTGGATTGTTTGGAGTGATTGTGGGAATAATCATGTCGGCTCAAGCTTCCTGGCCTTCGACATAGTAAGTTTCTATTGCGCGACAACATGGTAGATTCCCGTTCGGTTTATTACAGAAGAAAACTGCTTATTTTTTATGTAACTGGGTTGAGCTTGAAATTACTTTTGTGCTGATTCTGTCAATCTTATAATAGTAAGCATGTGAGATCTGTTGCTCTCATTCCATGGGTGGTGGTGTACTTTGGAGGGATGTCGTTTTCTTATTCTGAGATTTACTGTCATTTTCCTGTTTAAAGATGATGTGAATGTACTGGATCATTGTTCTTTTATTCTGAGATTTATCCTCTTAATTAATAAGGCTAAGAGAGGGTGGCCAACTGCAATTCTAAGAACAAGGGCAGAAGCTAGCCTAGTGGTGAAGAGGTTTTGTTTACATTTAGTTTATAGATAACATATTTTCTGTCTTTGTCTCTCTCTCTCTCTCACTCACACACACAAGCAACAAGCAAATATGAACTCTCTCTCTCTCTCTCTCTCACACACACACACACACGCAACAAGCAAATATGAACTCTCTGTCACTCACACACACAAGCAACAAGCAAATATGAACTCTCTCTCTCTCTCACACACACACACGCAACAAGCAAATATGAACTCTCTCTCATTCTCTCTCACTCACACACACAAGCAACAAGCAAATATGAACTCTCTCTCTCTCTCTCTCTCACGCACACACACGCAACAAGCAAATATGAACTCTCTCTCTCTCTCATACACACACACAAGCAACAAGCAAATATTGAAGGGCTTGTTGTAACATAGTTTTAAACTATAGGGTAGATATTTGTGATTGCCAAGGTTTGAAGGGTACTTGTTGCCATTATGCAAAACCAAGGGAGTGTCAATGTAATTTATTCTTTATTTATTTATTTTTTTTTATAGTTCTGTTCTGCCTTTGAATGGTCAACCTGATCACTTTATGCTAGACAGCTTCAAACTCTTTTTAATATGCAGAGAGAGAGAGAGAGAGCGAATAAATTACATTGACACTCCCTTTGGTTTTGCATAATGGCATCAAGCACCTTTCAAACCTTGACCATCACAAATATCTCCTGTTAGAGATAGTGGGTGGCTCATATTCACTTAGGCTCTCGATCCAAGGGGAAGGTGGTCTGAGGGGCCCAATGGGGAGAGGCCACCTTCCTGGGTCAGGTTAACTCGTTGTGTGGGCCGGTACAGTACCAAAGGGACTCGCGGTACGGTAAGGGTATTTTGGAAATTTGTCCTATATATACCTAAGGAGATAAGTTGTAACCCTAATTCTCTCTTTGATTTTAGTAGAAACCTTCTTCTCTCCCGAGGACATAAGCAAGCTTAGTCGAACCTTGTAAATCTGTGTGCATTGTTGATCTTTGTTTATTGTTTATCCTTATTGCTTGATTTAATCACAACATCTCACTATAGTTTTAAAACTATGTTACAACAAACCCTGCTTGTGTTGAGAGAGAGAGAGAGAGAAAGAAAGAGAACCTGGTGTTTACATCACAAGAGAGTTTCTCCGGGATAATTTTTTTTTGTTCCCCAGTGGCAGCATATGGGTGTCACTCCAGCATTCTTATCCTAGTGTTTACATCACAAAACAGATTTTTTTTCTTTAAAAAAAAATCTTTTTCCGTTTTAAAAGATATGATGGAATTTGTCAAGAATTCCTTAAATCTCTCGACTATATCTCCATTTCTTAATTTTTAAAACATATTTGAAAGGAAGAAAGTCTTCTGATCGATCCATATCGAGGTGCAATCCGATTCAGTCATGGCGATAATTATGAATCACAGATACAAGTACAAGAGTTCACACCTTGATCTTGGTCCCAATGACTGCTTCACCACACCACCAACACTAATACCCAAGCAGAAGGAGAAGAAGAAAGAGATTGGTCTCATCTCCCAACCCTTCTTCTCTGGATGATCTTTCATCGTTTAAATTTCTAAAAACGAACTTCGATCATCTGTTGTTTGTAAGCATTGGTTATCTGCATTCAAAAGTTGCCCCTCAAAGCTCCTTCCTATCCATCATGTATGAAGGGAAGAAGAGATACTGCTGCAAGCGCGAGTTCTTCATATACTCCACGAGAAAGAAGCTCATCATCCGCCGCCCAGATTTCATCATCCACCACCCAGACCCAGATTTCTGCCGAACAAGAACACTAAATTCAAGACAAGGATGGTTGCTCTTAACTCAAACACCACCACCAACAGCAACAACAACGAACTGGGGTATCGGTAAAATATCAATTTTGAACAAGCTAGTCTCTAGAAGATCCCATAATCATCAACTGTAGTTCTTAACCCCATCAAAACAGAAGCTGCCAAAATCAAGTTCCCAGATGTTGACACTGAACCAGAAAATGGAGTTATCTGATCGACGAGGTGATAAAGAATGGAGTAAGTTGGTTGTGTCGTCATTTCGAGTCATGTGCAGTGGAAACAATATCGGAATTTGTAGGAGAGATTCATTTTTTTTTGTGTGTGTGTGTGTGGATAAGCTCAACCTACAATCTCCTTATCTTGATGCCTAAGGTTGCGTTTTGTACGGGTTGTGTTTTTGGATAAGCATTCGTTGGATAAGTGACTCAATGATAAGCTGTTATGAAGAAAATAGCGTTTGATAAATACATTTATCTGTTGGATGCAGAGAATTGGAATTAGACTGCAGAAGTGTAACTTTGTAGATTTTGATTTCTTTGAATTAGAATTTTCTTGTTTGATTAGAACTGGAAATTTGAATTCTCTAAATTGGAATTCTCTTATTTGATTATAACAAAGAATTGAAAATACGAAATTTTGATTAGTTCTCCATGCCTCATTTCATTTGAAATTCTCTTGTTTAAGATCTCCAGATTTTCCAATTCGAACAATCGTTGAATCCTATGAAATTTTCCGTTTCTGTTCATGCTTCTTGTTAGGATCAAACCTAAGCTCAAGAAGAATGAATGAGATTGCTGGCTCGTTACTATTGATATTATTTCTCAGATTCAAATCTTGATGGTTTCTTCTATTACACCAGCCATATTTATCTAGATAGCATTCCTTCAATCAAGGAAGTAATTACTCCACCGTTACAGAGAATCAAAAGTACTCAACGGTTACAATCTAATTAAAGATAGAAATTCAAATAAAGAAATGACTAATGACTAAAGAGGAAGAGATTTCTTTTATTGATGCTGAATGAATTAGGATAGTCTTGTTAGGTAACGTATCCCAACACTTCTTGATTCTTTAATTTCTTGTGCTAAGGTTTTCTTTTCTTTAGGATTTGATGGTGGGAGTGGTGTTCAAGAAACCTCCAAACCCAAGGATTTGAAGGAATTCACAGAGAGTTCAATCCAAGATTGACTCCATGTGTAAAATAAGCAACCACAGTTTCTTTAACTGAAAATCAAAACCTATCTATGATTTTGCATTACAATCAAAACCCATAAATAATTTCGAAAACTCCAATTCAAAAATTCACAACGCATCAAACCTATTTATGATTTTGCATTACAATCAAAACCCATAAATAATCTCGAAATCCCAATTCAAAAATTCACAACGCATGGAAATGGAGATTGAAGCTTAACCTACGCACTGTAGTCTTTTTCCATAGAGGCAATATGGAAGATGACATAATAGAATATATAGAATAGAACCATTGTTGCTCATCTGTTCTTCCTTTAAAATATATTTTTTTTCTCTTTTTTGATCCCACTTTAACAACAAACAAAAAAGTTGAAGTGAAAACTAGTAGATCTTAACAACAATAGTTTACTCTGGTTTCGATTAATTTTGGGTTCAGTTTTGTTTATTTCTTAAAGTTTTCAGTTTTATTTTCTTTTGATTTTTTTTTTACCTTTTGTCTTCGAGCATGGAAAGATGACGAGCCTCCGGTGATGGCAGATTTCAGCTTTGGGAGAGGAGCTGTTCTCAGCGACGTGAAGACGTCGACGACACCGTCGGGAGAATAGACAACCGTTAGTGATGGTGAAGCGAGTAAGTTGTGTTGGGAGGTGTAGAGCGTCAGGCTTGACTTCCTCAATTCTCAAATTAGGAATTGAAAAAAACAAGGTTTTAGTGAATAATTGTAAATCTCATATTTTAGCTTTAAACTCAATTCTAAGGAATTGGAAAGGTTTTGTAATTCCAATTCTTTGAGTTGTGTATGAGTGAGACTTTAGAAGTCCGGGATTGGACGGATTATGTGTTGCTAGTCAGGGTTGAGGGATTCGCTACCCCAAAGACCATTGACCTGTCAGGATGGACAGCATCCTCAAGTGTTACCCATTAGTAGATCGTATGATGGTTATGATCAACGGGGAGGTTCTGTGTTGATAGACTGTGATCCCCCGGATTCATCTTATGATAAAAAATATAAGTTTGGGGATTGTGCCCGATGAGTTTTGAACCCCTAAAACTATGGTACATATGTAGAATATCTTTTGTTAGTCCCTTAGTTAAGCGGAGTGGTTCACAAAGACACTTTGCAAACCGAGATTGATCTAGAGTGGACATACACCATACGAATGTCAAACAACATGCATTTGTATTTCATATTGATTGTGCATGTGACATTATACTTGGTAATGATTTCTGTTGCATGGGCATGCATTTAATTCCATAATCTAAACATTACATTGCACTACATTATTCATTGTATCTATTCATTATTCATCTATGTTATATTACGAAGGATTCCATGGAAAGTTGATTTATCCCTATTCCATTCTTAAATGACAGTTCTCATTGTGTATTTACAAGTTAGTGTAGCTTACGCTTTTTAAGCAAATATTTCAGGTTTATGAAGTGATGGAGGATTTGGAAATAAGTGACAAAGAAGGACGAGACAAGATGAAGATCTTACTTGTCAGTAATAGACTATGGATTTTGATTATGTCGTGTAATCATTACATGTAAAGTGGATTTCTTATTTTCTTTTCTTTTGTGTGAGCCTTACTCTTCATTCCACTTTCAGAATGGCTGGTGGAAAAAGAAGTTTTTAGGTTGCTAGTATAGTAAACAAAGTATCTTTGATTTAAACTCGTTAACTCATAGATAAGTTTTAGGATAATAATAGATAAGTCTAAAATAAAAGATAAGTCGAATATAGTAGGATACTAAAAAAAAAAGGGTATTTTAGTCAAAAAAATAGACCAAAAAAAATACTTAAAAATAGATATTGTTGTAAATTTCGATTGAAGGAATAGTGTCAAATTACGATACTAAAAAAATAGGGGATCATTGGAAAAATTGGTGTCTAATAAGAATACTAAAACATAGGGGATAGATCGAAAAAAAAAAAAAACCTTTTTAGTAGGATACTGAGTATTTTACTCAAAAGGGGGGAAGTAGGGTAATAAAAATAGGAGGTATTCTAGTCCTAAAAATGTATTGAAAAAAATCTTTAAAAATATAATATGCTTTACTATTTAATAGTAGTATAGATATATTTTACTAAATGGGAAATTTTTTTTTTTTTTTGATTTCCCAAGATATCCCCAGGCTACGCCCAGGACTATTCCTCCGAGGTACGGTCGGGCGCCGAAGCGGAGACCTCTCCCAACAAGGTTTGCTGCATCCACAAGGACTGGCTAAATGGGAAATTTATCTTCTTAGAAATGGATATATTGCTTTGGGTATACTTTTCATACATGTTGCATGTGGCACTAATTTATGATTCTTGAATCCTAAAGCAACGCGCAGGTTCATTTAAAATTAGGGTAATTTACAGATATCTCCTTTGAGGTATGCTCAAATTACAAAGACCTCCTTCACCTTTCAAAAATAACAATTACCTCCCTAAATAACAATTACCTCCCTTACTAGTTAACGTCTGTTACGAGGGTTTTTTTTTGACGTAAATACCCTTGATTTTAAAAGCGTTCTTCTTTCTTCATTAAGTGAATCAATTCGGGAGTTTGGCTGCATTAGTAGCAGCTTTCATTTTCTTCCTTCAGTGTTCCTTCCATTAAATGATCAATACCTAATAGTCATACTAATTGGAGGAACTAGTGTTTCTAAAATACTATAGAAGGAGGAAGAAGAATGGTGGAGACTATGGTTTGTTGTCGTGGCTGTAAAGAAGTGAGGTAGAACAAAAAAATAAAAAAAACAGGGGGGCCGAAGAGGTGGTTTCAAGGGAGATAACGGATGTGGATTTGGTTGTGAGATGTGTGAAGGTGAAGGAGGAAGAAGGGAGAGAGATAACAGGGCGTCGTGAGGTTGGGTTATAATGAGGAAGAACTGCTGTTGTTGCTGCTGTTGTGGAAGCAGCAGAGCTGTTCAGGTTCGATGAGAATAAGTTCAATTTCACCAAGGTTGGCCAGGAAGAGGTGCTGTTCAGGTTCGAACAGAACGATGATGACAAACCGTGCTATTTCCCCAATAGGCCTGTGATTGCTGGTTCGAAATGCCCAAGTGTTGTTGCCATTAATCTCTTTCTATCTTTGTTTCATGTATTGTGTGGTTTTTGATGGATAATCTATGATCCTAGTCCAATGAGATTAGTTAAAATTTATTGAATGTTTAATCCTATTTATTGTTTTATGGATATTCAGAGGATTGATCCTGAGAGCTTTTTGCTCGCTCTTCGTATGGCTTTGGAAGACCCCTTACAACAATTCGGGTGCTACAGCAGCAGCAAGACAGATGGTCGGAGAAGATGGTCGGTGGTGTTGGCGCCGGAGAAAATGGTCAGAGGAGTTGGCAAGAGAACCGGAAATGTAAGATTGGAGAGAGTTTGAAGCTCAAAAAATATAGAGAACCAAAAAATAAAGACACGAGGAGGAGCGTTGAGGCCGTTCCAAAAACTAACCTCAGCATAATTATTATTTTAGATTAGGGTATTTTTGTCAATATATTGACTGACCTCAGCAAAATTCATCAACCTTTAAAGGGGAGAGTTAAAGAAGGGTGGTAAATGTGTCCACCCTTCAAACCTGAAGGGAGATCAATGTTATTTTTGAAAGGTGAAGGGAGGTCTTTGCAATTTATGCGTACCTCAAATGAAAATTACTCTAAAATTTAAGTGAGTTAGCACAAAATTAATTTTGAAAGTTCCTTACGCGCATTCATTATACGTAAACATTAAACATGCTCCATTCATAGAGATATTTTCAAGCATCTCTCTGAATATGATTTTGATTTGACACCTGTCCTGGTCAAGAGAGGATAATTTAGAATGTTTTCTCTGTCATATCCTCGAATCCAACATGATATGTCACATGTGAGGCACATAGAGTATTTTGGATTAATTCTTAATGTATATTATAGCTCACATATGCGTGAAAGACAAAAAGTGGTCACTCATCATCATACTCCTTGAGAAATAAAGAGACTTGTGTTTCTTGAACACTAAACTGAGGTTCCTTTGTTCTATAGCATACATTATTGTGTTGCAAACTAAGCCACTTTTTGAAAGTGGGCTCACTTAATAGCTACCAAATGATCGTCAGTTAGCCGTTGTGATATATATGACAGTTATTACCGTTACTTCCGTTTGTTCAGCGATGCAATTTCGGAGAAGCAAACCTTGCTAGTCAGTCGGTTCCTAGTTAGTCTAGGACTCTTACTAGTAGTAGGCATATTATAAATTAAAATCCTAACCGCGTTTTTCTATTACTTGCAAGTGTGTTTTCTATCTGACTTGATATCTCTCTTCAAATCCAATTGCATACTCGGTCTCTCCAATTCTAGGGTTCGGGTTTTTCTGATCAAACTTTGAAAACCCCAAGTGGGTTTCTCTTTTTTTCCTCTCAAATTGCTTCTTTTTGCTGAAGTTCAGAAAAGAAATGAAGAGAAAGCAACAAAAGCAGTTGTTGTTGCAGAACCATGGAAGAACATGGAAGCGAGGTGCAACCATCGGAAGAGGAAGTTTTGGAACTGTTTCTTTAGCCACAACAAGGAAACCCAATACGCGTCAGAGCTATCTTCCACCTATAATGGTCGTGAAGTCTGCCGAGGTCTCTGACTCGTGTGAGCTTCAAAAGGAGAGAGAGATTCTTAGTAAACTCGAAGGATGTCCTCAAGTCCTTCGCTGTTTCGGTGATGAGGTTACAACTACTGAGAATGGTCAGATGATCTACAATGTGTTGTTGGAGTATGGTTCACGAGGCACTCTTTCTGATCTGATTAGGAATTCAAATGGGGGGTTGAAGGAATCTGACATAAGGGGCTATGCCAGGTCGATTCTTCAAGGGCTCAATCGCATTCATGGGCTTGGTTATGTTCATTGCAACATCAAGCCTGAGAACATCTTTCTTGTGCCCGATTCGTCGCCTTGTTCTTTAGGGTGTGGTATTGGTAGTAATGATAAGTTTGTTGCGAAGATTGCGGATTTTGGATTGGCGAAGAATGATAGACAGAACAAGAGGAGGAATGTTGATCCCTTCTTAGGAGGCACTCCTTTGTACATGTCTCCGGAATCTGCTGTTGATAACATACAGGAATCTCCGGCTGATATATGGGCTCTTGGTTGCGTTGTGGCGGAGATGGTAAGCGGGAAGCCGGTATGGGATTGCTTAATGGACTTGGATGTTGATGAGCTTCTGCATCATATAGGATTTGGAGGTAAATTGCCAGAAATACCAAGTGAGATGTCAAAAGAGGGGAAAGATTTCTTGAAAAGATGTTTTGTGAGGAATTCTATGTTCAGGTGGACTGCTGAGATGCTCTTGCTTCATCCCTTTGTAGCAGTAGATGATGAAGAGATTGAAGAATCAAAGGAGGTTGTAACTGAAGCAGGTTCCTCTGTTTGTTCTAAGTCAGAAGGGGTAGATGGAATGAATGCTCATGTGGTTGGGAGTTCAGTCTCAGAAGCAACAGTTGGAGACCAGAATATAAGGATTACAAGTACTGATGATTATCAGAAACTAGAAACATCGATACATACTTCCTAGAGTACATTGCTGCAGGAGTTTAGTGACAGATATTCGGAATCACAAAGGACTACTTTTTTGATTTAGATTTTTGAGGAAGCGGATAGGGAGGTCTGATTGTTTAATTCTCTGAATCAACTTTTGTTGTTCTCTTCTAAAATGGCTTTTACATCAATTTGTTCATTGTAGATACTGGATAAAGATTAAAAAAATCAACTATAGATATTTTTTTGTTTACCTTTTTTGTTAGGTTTTCATGTATTGATTCATTAATTCAAATTCATAAATGAAGTTTGTGATGGAAGTTCTTGGCCCTTATTGGCTTCAGGAATTATGTTTGATCTGTTCATTTTGATTTTTAATTGCACAGATCATATGCATCTCTCTCTCTCTCTCTCTCTCTCTCTTTATATATATATATATATATATATATATGAATTCCATAGAGGACATGAACGAAGATGGGGAAAAAAAGATGTGAAATAAAACATGGGTTTAAGGCGGGAATGAAAGATAAGTTCTGACTTCTCTTAGTTCCCTTATGTAAGGAAATGACACCTAAATGAAGGAACAATAACCAATTTCTTGTTCTACCAAGAGGATTTGTATTGCTCCTTTAACTTCAAGGACTCGTATAC
>JAUPMG010000010.1:6423234-6436329 GCA_031762675.1 Pachysandra terminalis
AAACACCCCCATAACATAAATAATGCACATACAATAACACAGATAACTCCAATAATTTATTCATATATTATAACTAGAAAAATAAAATACTTTCAAAGGTTCAGGTCATTACATGTCTGCCGTGACAACCGCCTCTCTACCTTCGTACTTTTGCAGCTTCGAAAACTTATTCATATCAATGTGAGCATCTCGAATCGACTATCCAATCAGTCTCATAGTTGATTCCCTCCTTCCTGACACTGGTTGCCACACAGGCTGATGCAGAAGGATTTTCTACGGCCATGCTCAACGTGGGAATGATGTCTTCTTCTACTTCGATTGCTGCATACGAAGTCTGAACATCCCACTCTTCTTCACTTTCTTCTTTATGGTTCTTCTGAGAACCGATTTCTGCGGAGTTTCCTTCGACAATCTTCACTCTGCAATCTCGAGCACAGTGACCATACTTCCCACACGTGTAACATGTCCTAGAATTTTTCTTTGGACCAGGACCTTCTCCTCTTCTTCTTCTCACTGCTATCTCCCTCCTTAAACGCATCGGGCTTCTTTCTCCAGTTTGATTTTGGCTTCTTCCCTTTTTCAGAGAATAATGCCTCATCAGGTTCTTTTACAGAAAGCCCCGCCATTTGCTTCACCAACGTCTCTTGGTTTATCAAGAGGTTCTCCAGTTCTAGCAGTGATGGTTGTGTGGGCCAACCTCGAATTGTTGTAATAAAACTATTATATTCTGGCCTTAAGCCACGAATAATTATGTGTCGTATACGTGCCTCACTAATAGCCGACTCTTTATCCAACTGGGAAATTTCGTTACAAATATTCTTCACTTTTATAAAGTATTGAGAGATTGACATACCTACTTGAGTGATAGTGCCTATCTCATTTTTCAGCAGTTGGAGGCGGACGTCATTTGCGCGTGAGAACAGTGCGGCAAATGAATCCCACGCTTGTTTTAGAGTCTTAGCTTCACGAATATATTCGTGTAGGTCCATTTGAATAGAGACCTTCAAAACACATAAGGCCTTACCCGCACGTATCTTCCATTTGTGCAGCACATCGGCATTTATTGGAGTATCTTCCGAAGCATTGGTGTCCACACCCGCTCCTGTCTCCAAAAGATCTTGCCCTTGGAGGTACGACTCCATGCATGACTTCCAATAGGAATAGTTGTTGTTGTTCAACTTCTTGATCCCACCTAACATACTTGATAAATCCGCCATCCCAAACACCTTTCGAGTGGAGAAACCGGCAGAACAACGGCACAACGAGAACTTTACTTTGCGACTGAAAAACACCTCGTCCCTCCCCGAGTACGAGCACACCGTACGACCAACTATCGTAACATTTCGCCACAATTCAAACGAATAGCACAACCTTGCTCTAATACCACTTGTAGGGAATCAAGGGCTCGAATAGTTGCGAAAACACGACACCAAAATGAAGCACTAAGCAACTTTGAAAACACTCGAGCACAACTCAAAGAGCAATACTTGGAAACTCTTCACTCTATTATTTACAAAGAATATGATATAATTCTGTGTGTTTCTCTATGTGTTACTTTGTGTTACAAATGAGCTACACACTCACCTATTTATAGGTGTAGCTAACTAATCTAGAGATTTCTACAAGCATCTCTCTAGATGTCTCTACACTCCACAAGTCTAGAACATTCTACTACTTTCTTAGCTAGATCTTCCTAACTCTAGATATTCCAATATTCCTCTAGCTTTCTCTAAAAGCTTCATTACTTTAGAGAAATCTAGAAGCACCATGAGAAATCCAAGAATCTAAGGAGTTTGTTGTTGATCTCTAACAGATATTCACTTGTCTTCCTCTAATAATCATATCTCCCCACAAACATAAAGTGCTTGATATTTAGCATCAAGAGCAAAATACCTTCTAGTAAATCAATCTCTAGAGACCCAAAAATGGATACATCACACATATATAAGGTAGAGAAAACCAGAATTACCCATTAATATACTGCCTTGAATCTCATCATAAGCTACAAAACTTAGAGCTTTTAAGCACCCCAAATTTAGGGCTCCAAACAAGGTACAAGTCTCTCTACTACATGAGATTCTTTCATGCAGCTGGAGCATAGTCATAACCACCATCATCATCAACATCACCATCACCCTCCATTGATGCAGTAGGTGCATAGTCATAATCCCCGTCGCCATCTCCATGCATCGATGCCGCCGGGGCATAATCGTAGCCGTCATCATCCCCATCTGCCTGCCTCTTACACCGTAAGTTGATCATCAACGAAATGCTAAGCATTTTTCTGTCTTCCTTATACTTCTAACTGAGATCAAATGGGCCAGATTGCTTTCTTTCGGAAGCAAAGGAGGATGAAAAGTACAGATCAATAGGATTGGAATATATAGAGAAAGGAAAAGGAGTTGAAGAGTGGTGGACTCGTTTTGGCGTAAGCAAGGCACGGAAGGAGTGTGGAGTGATACATGAAAGGGTGTGAAGAACACAATTTCAGTGGCATATAGTGTGGTGAAGTGTAGGACAAGTAGGAGAGCAAGTGAGTTTGGTGACTAGTGGAGCTATCTTTAGTTCTTGTTTGTGCCCTTGTAAAAGTATGGTCCTTATGTTGTGTGTGGTTTGGAAGGGGAAAGTAGTGGATTTTGAGTAGTCTAAAAGCATTTTGGGGGTTAGGAGTAGTGCAAGACGCTTTCACTGAAAGGGAGGAAAGAAATCTGTCAAGGCAGAAAACTGTTGCCTTGCAGCCAACCAAAGTTTATTTTTCCTTTTCTTTTTATATAAAAAATGGGTAAATTCCACAAACCTCTCTTGAGGTTTGGTATAATACCCATATATCTCCTCTATCCTTTTTAAAAGTACAAATCTAACTCCTTTATGATCTCTATTTGGACGTGAATCTCCCCTCCACTAACGACACATGTAAAACTTAACAGAATCTCATATTTTAGATTATTTTGCCATTGTATTTAAACCTACCCTACCACTATCATTACTATCACCACCCTCACCCCACCACCACTATCCCTTGCACACTTAGGTAGTGGTGGGGTGATGATGAGAGTGGTGGCGGGAGGTGGTGGTGGCGTTGAGATAGGTTTAAATACAAGGACAAAATAGTCCAAGTTAAATATGAGATTTCCGTTAAATTTAACATATGTTGTACTTTTGAAAAAGACAAGGGAGGTATATGGTATTATACCAAACTTCTAAGGAGATTTGTAAAATTTACCCTAAAAAAAATTAGATAGTGGTTCACGTGGTGCTAAGATGAGGATGAAACAGATGGCTGAGCCTTAAGAGTGAGGATGAGATCTTCTTCTGATGTGAACAATAAAATTATAATTTTACCCTCACTTGAGTTGCTTTATGAGAACAAAATTATAATTTTGCCAATTACAAAAAAATCTCCTGTAAACTAATTCACAGAAGAACCTCACCTGCCTCATCAGAGACTCTAAAACTATTACTATTTCACCATCAATAAACAAAATTATTACTATTTCGTCAAAATTGAAGAATCCATGAATTTCTCTTTCCTAAGATTATGATAACTCGAGAAGTTTTGATTAAATTATGATCCAAAGAGGAAAGAGAATCAATAGAATAAACACCTATTTTGTGTGCATAACAGACCGTACAATATAAAAATCCATTCTAAAATCAGTGAGCTTGAGCTTATTATTTGTTAGCGACCGTGACTCGTGTTTGAGTCTCAGGCAAGTTTTATGAGTCCAAACGGAGCTTTATATATAAAGCTTGGTTTCACTTGGCTTGTTTACAACCCTATTTAATAGGGGTGATTCGGTTGGGTTTGGGTCAAGTTGACCTTAATCCAAACCCAGCCCAAACCAATTTGAAACCCAATCACCAAATCAACTTTATTTTGTAAACCCAACCCAAACTGCAATTTTGGGTTGGTTTGGGTCGGGTTAATTCAGGTTGATAAGCACAATTATAGCTTGAATCATATATATAGACTTAAAACCAGCCTAGGCAATGTGCAAATAAGTAAAAATAAAATCTAACTTACCCAAATAAGGAGCTTAGTTACAAATAACAGAACTTTAGAGGGGTTTTTATAGATCCCTAAATTCTAAAATTTACGTACTTCTATTATATGTTATATGTATATTATTAACCGGTTTAATTTGGTTTGGCTTTTGGGTTGGGTCGAGCTATCCAAAATTGAACTGAATTAATTCTTGTTGGCTTTTTTTAACCTAAAACCGACCTAAAGTGATATAAAACCCAATCCAAACCGACGTAAAGTCGGATTAAGTTGATTTGGGTTCGGGTTAGCCCTACCCAAGTTGAACCCCTACTATTTAGGTTGCGTTTGACCAGGCTTCTATAAGTGCTTATTGCAGCTTATAGCTTATATAAGGACTTTCTAAAATTAAATATGTGTTCGGTAACGCTTATGGGTAAGCGCTTACCCATAAACTTGCATAAGCACTTGAATAAATGTATTAAATTTTTTTCAAAAAATTAGTTTATTGTTGCTGTGGATAAGTGCTACCATTGAGCAACTTATCCAATGATTGCTTATCCATAAGCACAAGCCAGGCAAAACGCAGCCTTAGTGTTCTCTGAACTTCATATATGGAGTTGTGTTGGATGGGCTTAGAATTGGAGAAGTTTTGCTTTGCCTTAACACTAAGCCCAACCCAGAATCTGTTGGGATTTTGCTTGGTTTTTGGGTCAGTTCGACTCGCGTTGAACCCATAACGAGCCAAAGCTGCACTGCTGCACCCTCTTGTTAGCGCAAGGTATCTTATCTTGGTGCAACCGACCTTTCAAACCTAAAAATTTCAACGATACCAACAAAGTTTTTTTGTCTTTAGTGGAAGGTGGTGGGTTGCACCAAAATGCTTTGCTCCGTAGCATCATCATCCCTCAGCTCCACTTTCCTCGCTCCAGTGTCCAAAGTCCTCTGAACAATCACTTGCAGAAAACTAGGTTTACCTCTCGTCCTTCTTTAATGGCGTCTTCCTATCTACAATTCTAGATCGATCTCAACCTCTCATAGCGTCTTCTACTGTCTCTATATTCTCCTTTCCCGTCCAGCTCAAGCTGATAAGTGATTCTGTTTATCTAGGGCATGGAATTGTATATCTCACTCTAATCGTCTCCAATCCGCCATTGTTGAGCTATCTTCTCTGAAACGTCTCTCTTCAGGTAAGTTTTCATGTAACTGATACATGTTCTTCCAACCTGATTTGTAGTTCAATATACCAAGTATTATATTGTTAGTTAGAAACATACTTATCGTATAATCTTGATCGAAGTTCTTTAGTATATGATTCAAGCTGTGTAGGCATGAATAGAGATTTTAATTTCTTGTGATTTTTAGTGGAACCTCGTAATACCTGTTTGATTTGTTGTCTTAAAGAAGGAATTTGATATTCTCTGTATCTCTGATCTCTCTAAGTATGTGATTTGTGCATGTACAGAAGTCAGATGGTTGAGTTGGTAAAATATTTTATGTTTTCTCAAAGTCGCCTGTTCACTGTGTAGAAATGTATCCATAACAAACAAAACCTGATTGCACTATTACAGTCTCAACTTATTTAGAGAGCCAACTTCATAGGTGAACTTAATGGCATTGATTCTCAATATATTTATTAAAAATTGCATATACTAAATATAATAAAGTAAACATAACAATTTTGGTGGATGAACTATAGGCCCCAAGTAACCAATGCATATGGGGCGCTGTTGGGGTTGTTCTTCAGTGGATGCCTTACACATACAGGACCGAGCGGAACAGTGACAAATACAACTGTTGTTAGTTTTTGAGGAATTATGATCACAAGCTTAAGAGTTGATAGTATTGAGTCTATTAACTACTCAGCTTGGTTTCTAGTTTCATTATTATTTTCTCTTGAATACACTTCAGATGACTTAGATTATTCTTTAAGTGATTAACTTCAGAGTTCACATAATGTTATTTGGAACAAATTTAGTGGATAGCAGTCCAGAGTTACAGTCGTTTCGATCAATTTGTCAGCTAATCATTATGATCAAATAAATAGGAGACTGCTTCAGCTGTCACACCTTCATTTGCTCCTTGGAGCTTAATTAGTTGTTTGGAGAAGTTTGCTATTAAGAACTACAGATGGTTTTTTTTTTGGGTAGAAAAAGTTCTCAGACTTCTCTGTTAAATTGAAAATTTTACCAATTGGGTTATGTCTGATAATTTCCAATTCCATTGTTACATGTCAAAACTTACCATCACATTATTTCAGAATTATACATAGGCCTGCCAGTGGATCTCATTCTCCTTGTGCAACAAACAAGTTAGCCTACATTGTGCCTTCACAAGGAATCTGCAGCTAAACATTTTCTCGACGGGTGTCCAGGGAATGCTCCAGAGCCTTTATAGTGAACTACTCATGATCAAGAGGTAGTAATTCCATAAAATTATGCTATTCATTAACTTATAAAAGAAAATTATATGCTATTCTTTGGGATGAAAATATGCTAGATGTTCATATTTGGTGCTGCCCTCTTTCACAGACAGGTTTTCTTGTTCATCCATTGGCTTAACCGATTAAGGTTACCATGTGATATGCCACTCTTGTGCACATAAGATGCATCATTTTGTTGGACCACTTCTCTATGATTTAAATACTCATTGGCATGTCTCAATGTTCATAATGTTTGTTGCCTGATTTTGTTAGATGGTTTGAATTGACTTTGTAGGTTTCTAAATAATTACTCATTTTGCATGTCTCAATGTTCATAATATTTGTTGCCTAATTTTCTTAGATGATGTGAATGGGCTCTCTAGGTCTCTAATTACTATTTCTTGTTGAGGTATCTTGTTGTAATACATATTTGTTATTGTAACAGATAGAAATTTCATTACTAGTGTAATTTGATTGTTCTCATGCGTTACATTTGTTTTCCTGTTTTTCCTTATTGAATCTTATTTAGCAAATAAGGTTTTCGCACCCAACCATTTGGAAGGCATTTGATAAAGCTCAGTTATTTCCATTCAGGAATACAATGGAGGCTATGGTTATTACTATGATGTTTTTTTCTTAAGGTTGGTAGGGATAGTTTTGGTCATGCTAGGGAATATTCGTTCTTTGCTGGATTAGTAGAGGTTCCCTGCTTTAGGGATGAGAGACAGGTTCGTGTATCAAGCTCTGGTATTTTGTTTCTTAAGGTTGGTGGGGATAGTTTTGGTCACACTAGGGAATATTCATTCTTTGTTGGATTAGTGAAGGGTCCCCGCTTTAGGGATGAGAGACAGGCTCATGTATCAAGCTCTGTTCTTTACCATCCTTTAGTCTCTATGGGGGGAAAGAGTTCGTCTAGGATGAGGGAAAGGACTCGGACAATTTTCTATTCTATTATAAGGACAGTATGTTATGTCGATTTGTACATATTCAGAGTTCAGGGGTATTTCAATGTCAGATGCGATTAGAGAGCGGATGACGATTGCATTCCTGTTGTCTGTTTCAAATAGGAATCTGTTGAGCTAGAATCTCCAAGAGAGATGTTTATCAAGCTCAACTTTGATGGGTGTTCCATTGAGAATCTAAGCCCTTCAGGCATTGGAGGCTTATTAAGAGTCCTCACCGGTTGTATTATGTGGGCTTTCGCCAATCCCTTTGGAGAGGGAAACATATTGAGGACTAAAATGTGCACATCTGTGACTGGTCTAAAAGAGGCTAGAGCACGGGGATTTCTTACTCTTAAGTTGAGGGGGATTCATCCATAATGGTTTCATGGCTTGTTAACTTTCATTGAGTTTCCTGGAAGCTTACCCACGTTGTACGCTTGGATCGCGCCTTGAACTGTGAGCTGAGCTGAACATGTTTTCTTATGTGCCCAGTTCAGCAAATGAGTTGGTAGATGGGAGAGATTCTTTGTTCAAGGGTATGCGCTTTGTATATTTTCTTTTCTAATCGTGATAAAATTCTTTGTTATTCATTTGTTAGAGAGAGAAAGAGAGGGAGGGACGGAGGGGGGCTTTTCTTTACTGCTTCTAATCTACATCATAGGCTAGGGTGCAGTTTCTTCAACCTATTTGGATGGAAATTTGAAGGTGAGCTTCGTTGAATTTGAGCATTGTCTTATTGGGCCTGTAATGAGTGAATGTTTGGATTCTTGGTGCATCAGATTTCTTGTAGTCTCTTTTAGTTTTTGTTCCCCTTCGAGGTTGAGATTAATTGAGTACCGAATGTGGTCGTGCCATTGCCGTTTAGAGATTTATTTTATCAGCATCTCTTTTCCTTTCTACAGGTGTGACACATTTTAGTCAATTGGAGAGGAGTGTGGCGGCTATGTGTGCACTGATATGATGACATAGAGGATTAAAGAACTGTGGTGATACCGAATTCAGGTCAGATTGTTGGATCTTGATGGCTTGTCTTGCAAAAATGAGCATTCATGTGTATGGAAAGTTTTTCAAGTAATCAATCTCAACTAAATCAAGCGCTAAAAGAGGTCTGACCAAAGGTTTACAAACAATGATTTTCTTTGTTTTCCTATGGGTGAGAGATAAAAGATGTATGGTGTAGGATCCGAAATTGAGTGGCTAGAGACAAATGTAGGGGCTTGACGTGGAAGCATACTATCCATGTCCGTAAAGGTGCTGACGCTCACCCCAATCGTGGTGGCACTTCAAATTTAATTTCAAACAGTGGATCTCTCTTTAAGCTTGGGCTTCATGCGGGAATAGGTCATGAAGATACTTTCAGTGGAGCTATGAGGAACCTAGCACGCCATCCCATTTTCGTTATGGGCTTACCTGAGCTAATTCATATTAATTTTTAAGGCACAATTGGCTTGTTGCTTGTAGGAAACGGGCAAAAGGGCTAGGGTTGTTTTATACAAAGGTGGAGCTTGTATCGATTACCCTGCAATGATAATTGCAGCTTGGAAACAGAAAGGAATTAGTACGAGACTGCAACTTTATCTATGTTACATTGGATTCGGGTGTGGGTGTGTGTCTAAGTGTCAGGTTACTACTACTACTTCTACTACGGTTGGGTCATGGGCCAAACGCCTAATAGGTTCTCTTGAATGAATCATTTAGTTGATGGCCTGGGGTTTTTTTTATGCCAAAGCACATACATTTCAGATGATAACAACCATGAAAATTCTCAGGTTTTATATGCATACATACATAAATAGATTACGCAGAGGATAAAGGGTCCCACTCTACTGCATATAGTTTATTCATGCGGCTTTGATATTCTATAATTTGTATTCACAAGAAAGGTAGGGCACAGTGTTGTTAAAGGTGCCTAGGCGACTAGGCCTTTCAAGGACCTAGGTGATGCTCACCTAGGATAATTTTGGGCCAAGTGACCGCTAGCCTAATAAATTACATAATTTAGGAATTTTCTTTGTCTTAGTTATAGAGCATAACTTATGGTATAAAGTAGTAATGTATTAAGCTAGTAGTAAGAAATTATTACTTAACTACCTAATAGTAACTTATTTCTAACTAATAACAATTAACTTAACAATTTATTGTATATATAAAATCTCAATAGAGCTGCATTCAATTAGAAAAGTATAAGGTGCCCATATTAATTGACTCCTTTTGGTTTTTTTATAATTACTTGCTATCCTCCTTTTTCTCTCTTTTGTCCACACTTTATATTCTGTTGTTGATTTTTTTTATAGGTATATGAACCTCATATCTTCCTTTCCCCAATTTTGACATTATTTATTTATTTATTATTATTATTTTGTTACTGTGATAATGGATTTTACATTTTTTTTTTAGTTTTGTTGTGTGATTATTTTGTTCATTAAGGCTCTGTTTGTTTTAATGAAAAATCCAGAAAATCAAGAAAATAATATCCTTCACCTGATTTTAAATTGGAATTCATTTCATTCTAAGTTCCTCACACTTAATATGTTGTTGATCATCACATTAGGTTATGTTGGTAGAAAACACGTCAGATTGATCATTTGTTAAGAAGATATTTCTTTTTTGGTTGTTCAACTTGTTCAAGAGTACTTAAGAATCATGTAAAATGAATTGCTCCAGAGCTGATTGCGTAGGCTATTGGCAGGTCTGTCGCCTAGGTGTTTTAACAACCTTGATAGGTCTACCTTCGAGCTCATATCATTCTGCAATAGATATTGTTCTTATTCAATTGTCTATGAATGAAGATCAATTTGTATATATCTATAAATGAAACTCGATTTTACCCAGGTAGTAGCTTATGCAAATGGACATCTAAACATCTTGAAATATAAAAATGTCGGTTAATGCGGATGGATGAACATGTGTACAATTATTGCTCCATGAGATGCTTAGAATATGTACTGAGATTTCAATTCATGATTAAAATTGGCTACCATACATTTTTTTTCCTTTTTTGAGATAGTTTGGGCATGTGAAACAGGGACGTACAGTGGCACCGATGAGAAGGGATAAGACGGTTCAAGCTATGTTACATAGACCCTTCTATTTACCTAAAGTACCCATATCAACACGACAAGACACAGGTATGGGCATGGGACATGGTACCTAGTTAAGAGGTTCAAAATAAATGGAAATTTTTTCTGTGTGTTGGTTTAGCATATTATGGAAATTTCTAACTTAAGAAATGTGTAAGAACTCTTATTGTGAATGGGTAATACCATATTGTGGTACTAATAATAGTAAGTGTACAATACACAGTATTCTAGTCCAAGTTCAAATTGAGGTTCCAAAAGGGCTAGGAGTGGACAAAAAGAGACCTGGGTAGAGTCCGTTAGAAAAGAACCAAAGGCACATAATGTAACAGAGGATTTGTTTGTTGACAAGATAAAATAGTGGAACATTATTTGTGTTCTCAGCCTCAACTAGCTGGGACAAGGAATTTTTTTGTTGTTGCTGCATCATAATTATGGTTTTTGATATGAAATATTGTTTTGCAGCCATTAATAGTTGTCATCCCCTAGCAATCTCAAAGATGGTTGAATTTCAATAGTTATGAATGTTACATAGCAGTGGATGTTGAGCCTCAATTGACTGATGACACCAGAATGGAGAATTCTAAAATCAATGATGTAGTGGCAGCTGAAGACATGGAGCCTTGCTCTAGCACAGATGAAATTGAAGAAAAATATGCTGCAAGGGAGTCCACCACCACTGAAGATGGAAATGTTGACCCATATATTGGTATGGGGTTTGAATCAGAACAAGAAACTTACTCATTCTACATTGAATACGCTGAGCGTCTGGGGTTTGGTATTCGCAAGAGATTTATCCGTCGTTCAAGAATGAACAATGAAGTGATTGGTAGAACTTATGTGTGTTCAAGAGAAGGTTTAAAAAGGACTAAAGTTGAAACAGACAATCCAAGACCCAATACAAGGTTAGATTGCAAGGCCATGATGAAGGTAAAGAGAATTGGGAATGGAAAGTGGGTTACAATCAAGCTTGTCAAGGAACATAACCATGATCTCAACCCCCTAATCCAGTCACAAAGGAACAGAAGTAAACTCGAAAATAATGTTACGAGAGCATTGAAAGTGCCCAAGATAATGTCAACAGCAGCCAAACAAGCCGATGGGGTCAGGAACATTCACTTCATTGATAAAGATGCTAGAAGTTTTGTTCATAAAGAACAACGAGACTCCTTGTCAGCTAAAGATGTGCAGACTATATATGAATATTTTATCCATGCACAAGTCGCCAATCCTGGATTCTTCTATGCAATAGAATTAGACGAAGAGCAGCGTCTGAGAAATGTTTTCTGGGTTGATACCAAGTCGAGGATGGCCTACGCTCACTTTGGTGATGTAGTCACTTTTGACACGACATGCTTAACAAATAATTATGACATGAAGCTAGTATCTTTTGTAGGAGTTAACCATCATGGGCAATTCGTGTTGTTCGGATGTGCACTGGTCACTGATGCGACCAAGGCGTCCTTTTTTTGGGTATTCAGAACATGGCTTACAGCAATGTTAGGAGTGCACCCAAAAGCCATAATCACTGACCAAGACAAGACTATAAGAGTAGCAGTTGCAGAAGCATTTCCAGAAACCCGTCATCGCGTCTGCTTGTGGCATATTATGAGAAAAGTTCATGTGATACTGGGTAATTTATACAAAGCGAATGCCAGTTTTATGTACAAGTTTGACAAGTGTATATATGATTCAGTGACAGTTGATGAATTCGAAAGACGATGGACTAAGTTGATTGAGGCTTATGAACTCACAAACCATGAATGGCTTCAAATGCTGTACAGAGATCGGGCACAGTGGGTACCGGTGTTCTTGAAAGACACATTTTTTGCAGGGATGTCTATTTCCCAGCGAGGTGAAAGCATGAAATCCTTTTTCGATGATTATGTGAGTCGAAAGACGAGTTTAAAGGAGTTTGTGGATCAATACGACTCGACTTTACAAAAGAAGTGTGGTGATGAAGATAGAGCAGATTGCGAAACATACCATAAAATACCCCATTTGAAAACAGGATCGCCTTACGAAGCCCAAATGGCGTCTGTATATACACTGGAAATCTTCAAGAAGTTCCAAGATGAGATTCTTCAAATTCCTTCATGTACTGCACTACCTATTCAGCAGGAAGGGACAAATGCAGTTTATGTGGTTAAGGAATTGGTGATGAAGCCAAATGGGAAAAGAGGAACCAAAGAGTATACAGTTACATTGAATTCCTCCGAAACTGAAATTTCTTGCATCTGTCGGCTGTTCGAGTTCAAGGGCTACTTGTGTAGACATGCTATGGTAGTCCTCTTTGCCGCAGGTGTATATGAGATCCCGTCTCGTTACATGTTAAAGTACTGGACAAGGTATGCGAAGAATATGGATGTATCTGATGAAGATCATGCTATTAGCCAAGATGGTGGCTTTAAGTTTATTGCAAAGTGCTTTAGTGACCTATGTGCAGACTCCATTAAACTTGCAGAGGAAGGTTCTCTAACTAAAGAGAGATACAAAGCTGCAAAATGGCTTCTGAAAGAAGCCCTTGTAAAAGTGACTTCAATGGAGCTCCAGGTTGTACCCCTTACAATGTCTAAGAAGGAATTCTGAGAACAGCATGGAGAATTCTGTGAGATATGTGTTGTAGATTTTTAAACATATTTGTTTTCTTCATTAACCACTTCTTCTAAT
>JAUPMG010000010.1:6436429-6463330 GCA_031762675.1 Pachysandra terminalis
AGATTATCCCTAATTTTGTGATATATTACCTGACTAATCTTCAAAATTTATAAATTTACAATATAAATTACTAGCTAATGATTCACGCCGGTCAAGTTATTGAGTAACTCGAATCGGCAAGCTTCCAAATCATTTTATAATTTTGAGTGTTAAACACTTTTAAACTATTTCATCAAAAAAAAAAAAAAATTAAACTAGTAGTAAGGACATAATTAATCATGTATGCATGTAAGTTAGCATGTTAACAACTAGCTAATATGCAAAGGGATATTGGTGAAGACGAGTTTGTAAAAGACCATATATATTAGAATATGATGACAACTAATATATGAGAGCCAGTTACAACCAGTCTTTCAGAGAAAAGATAAGAAAGTCTGTTTCAAGACAGTCTAAACTGTCGCGCAGCCGTTCTGTCAAGAGCGTTCCTTGTCCACCTTGACTTGTAAATAAGACAAAAAGAAGAGACAAGAAAGAAGGGGATATTCCAATAACTGGAAGGTCAGTTAGAATGCAAATCTTAGAGCAGGGAAAACCTCAGAGTTTGAAGACTTGAAGTCTACAACATGTATAAGAAACACACGTTGTAACAGACTATTCTCTTTCTCTTTCAGTGCCTTTACTCACTGTTGTTTTCTATTTCTCAAGTTCAAAAAAATCCTATAATCTCCAAGCTTCAGACCTTCAGATCCTCTTCAATAGAGGATGCGCTCTAAAATTTGTAGAGAGTTTACCCACTCCAAATAGGACAAATGTCACTCAGTTAAGTGTTCAGAGAGGGACCCTCATGCACTTAAACGCATCATGAGTGACACGTAGTCTTAGAACATATCCTGAACGACACGTGTTCTTCAACACGCCTAAGTCACTTCCAGAGAAAGAGAGAAAATCATTTTAAAAATTAAAACATGCTCTATGATAGATTGCTTTGGAACCTGAGCAACACAGATCGGATGCGCGCGTGTCACTTTCATACAAATCTCAAGAACGTCACCATTCCTGCCGTCATTCCAAAAAAGACAAGACCCCATTTAGATAAGTTAGAAAACAGATATTATAAGTATGTGAGGTTTTACCACGTGTTTTCCATTCTGAGAATCCGTCGCAGTCAACTTTTTAAGGGACAATTCAATGTCATAAATACCTTTCTAAATTCATATATTTCGAAGGAAACTCTTTTTGGCAGCTATCTTTCTTCGAAGGAAATCAAGAATAACTGTATACTTACATGGTGATCAATGTATTCTCGAATTATCCATATAGAGAACTCGAAGTTGAGTGTCTCATCCGGGAACTTTGTTTTCATTATCAATAGTTATTGTAAAGACGAGGTTACCTTATATCCTTCAAGGTTCATAACTATAGTAATCAATACGAGTGCCTTCTACTTGAATGAAATCAGAAGTAAATATATTTTTCCTTGTGAATTCCTTGAAAGTGAAGTGAGAGGACGTTCTCAAAGTCTGTAGGAGACCTATTTTCAGGAAATACTTCTAAAGATGGCGTGCCTTCGACTTCTAAAGCGCTTTCCACTGAGGATTTGCTTCTGGAAGTGAAATATATCCAATGTATAACTCGAAGTCAATTCCTAAGAATGAATAAAAACGATTTCGCGTCCTAGCTAGTAATTCAGATGCATAAAAGAGTGCATTCGAGAGGAAAAACCCAAATCTGTGTCCTTCGAGGATGACAAATCCATAGTCTTTTTGAGAGTGACAAGCCCTTAAACGAATTGACCATCTCAATGTGGTTAGCCTCGAATTCGTGTTAGGAGGAAGAAAAATTCCTCCTTCGAATTCACTTTTGGCATGGGGGAACATACCTCCTTCGAATTCACCATCTGGAGGTGGTTAGCCTTCGAAGTCTTCCTTCGAAATTGTCCTTCGAGGTCCTCATTCGGATTTTTCCTTCGAAGTTTCTCTAACGGGAAGGAATATATCTGCTTCGCGATCCTTTTAAGACAAAGCATAATAAGTGGTACTTCGAAGTCTATGGATATTATCCAAGAATAACTTCTGAGTTAGAAGGTACAGAAAGTTCTTTCGAATGTCTTCTCTCTATGATCTTTCTTTAAGCAGAATACATTTAAAATATAAATGTATGTAATAAAGCTCACTCCAAGTCTGTTCTAGAGGATAAATAGATATGACTTAGAGGTTTTATTTGAGACTTTAACTAATTGAGAAGTCTATTAGGGAGAGAATGCCCATAAATATGTCTTTCAAGTGAAATAAGGTCCTTCAAAGGAATAGTGAAATCATCTTTCTTTCGAGTGCTTGGAAGGCAAACATAAACTTTATTGAATGATTCAGTGTATGCAGTTATACCCAAAAACGTATACACAGCTTTTAAAATAGCGCCACATGTCAAGCGGGGTTTAATTAGCCCGCCTAATCACCAATATTAATTGAAAAAGCCTTTTGAAAGTTCAAGGTTTTCAAATACAACGGCTATATCTATTCATTAATTCTTAAATAATGGTTTATTTGAAGTATTTCAAAGTAACTTTGTTTTTAGTCTCCAGATGTTGAGACTTCAACCACCAACAACCATTGGAAACATGACGTGGAATTTGACTCTTTACTTGGTGGGAAGTTATCCTTTGATTTTCAATTTTGAATTCAAACTTGTCTTTTGGAATAAAAGAGAATTTTATTCAAGATCAAGTCAAAGAGAAAAACTATAACTGGGTACAAATTAAGGCTAACAAGACAGATATTGTAGACATGTTCTTGAATGGTTCCTATCACAACTTGGTCAGTGAAAGGCTTTATAGTTAATGGACCATATGGGATTCCTTTCTGCTGAGCAAGTTACTTTTTTTTTGTTTTTTTTTTGTTTTTTTAATTCTTTAATTTTTTTAATTTTCAATTTTTTTGAGGGGATTTTTTCTCTTTACATAAAAAGGAAGAAAAAAAATTCCTAGCTAAGTGTGCAATGCATTACCATTTATCCATTAATTTTACTCCTGCCTCCTCCATTAATCTTTTCCGTCATGATTTGTGATGTTTTCATTAATATTGTCAAGATGGTCAAATCTCTTTATGATTTTCATAATTTATTACTAGCGGTGGCACGTGAGGTGTTGTACGTTGATACACCTGTAAAACGTGTTAACTGTATTATTATGATAATATTATATTTTATTTTTTTATTATGACGACATTAAATTTTATTTTTTTAACTAAAAGAGGTAAAAATTGTTAAAATTGAAAGATATGGGAACGATTATTTTGAAACTTAACCGTCACCTCTTTGAATAAACTAAAAGATAATATTATTCATAATTATATTAAATATTTTATTATATTAAAAATTATTATTTTTTTTTAAAAATTAGAAAATTTCTTGACACACTTCCCGATGGGCACTCTTCCCTTAATAGTATAGATTATGCTGCTTAATTAGAATATTTTTCTTTACTCTAGATCAAAAAATAAATAAAATAAAACATGTCCAATCATCATGTGCTGCTGAATTAAAATAAATCTATATATCAAAAGGTCAAAAAAAAATTTGTCTCCATTGTACTACATTTTGTTTTTTTTTTTGACAACACATATGACATGAAAGTAGGATAGGCTAGCTGACCCATGGTCCCATCTTTTCAAATAGCTGATAGAGAGTAACAGAGAATAATATTATCAAAACTATACAACAAACAACATTCAATTATCCTAAAATTTAAAATATATTTAAATGATACAATACTCTTTCTTTACTGAAAAAATCTATCTATCTATACATATATATATATATATATATATATATATATATATAGTAACTTAAGTCAAGTGAATGATCAAAAACATAAAAATGGAAATCAAATATGAATCATTCAAAATCAAAATATATAAAAATATTAAAATATATATATATATTTTCTTTTCAGAAAAATGCTGCTTGAACTTATTGGGTTTTCTTGTTCAAGAATCCAACATCCTCTCGTACTGAGGTGATAATTGCAAATGCTATATCAAGTTCATATGATATCTTACAATGTGGAAAAGAGAGAATAGAGGATTCGGAATTATGTCAAAACCATTTTTTTTTTCATTTCAATAAGGAAAGCGTGCTTGTTAGCTGTTATGATAAGTAAATCACTCGTGCTTTCCCTACGACAATAGATCTAAAATTATTTTGTGAGTCACTCACTTATGCTTTACATATTTACATAAGTAAACCACTCATGCTTTCCAATTACTAGCCTAAATCTTTCCCCACCACTTTCATCCCTGATATTTTGGAACTGTTAGCTAGTACTAATACAATCCTAGCCTTCATTGTCATAATTTTGCATTTCGATGACCAAACCAAGTCATTCCTATGTGCCTGTGATAGTGTGATGCATTGAGTAGCTTAGAGTGAATTTGTGTGTAGGTAGCATCCCGTGGTTTGGATGTCACAGAAGTCACTCATGTTATTAATCTGGATCTTTCAAACGTATGTGGTAGGTGTTAACTTTCCTGTTCAATCAATGAACCCAAGAATTTGACCCCTTCTAACAGGACTGTGAAGGTTATTTGAGAATAATATCAGATTGTTAGTTCTTTGATTTTCCTTCCAACAATCACCAAATTCAGATTTTGGTTGTGTAGTGCTTGTAAACCAAATTCAGTTTCTTGTCCCTAACAATTTAATTGCTATTGGTTTGCTTGTGAAATTATGCACCTGAAACTTCAACTATTTGCCACAATTGTAGAAGATAGAGGATTATGTGCACCGGATGGAAGGACAGGGCATGTCGTGCAAGGAGGGAAGGAGAAAGAAGCAGTAGTTGCACAGAGAGAAGCTAGACTTGCACTATCTAGCTCACCATTAAGGGATCTGCATCAGTCAACATTGAAGACAAGTATAGGCACATGCTTGCCCCCAATGAACATTGAGAAAAGAGGGTGCGGCAAATGATGCTTGGGATGATTGACCAATGAAAGTATAGGCACATATGTGCCTTTAGTATTCATCTGTTAGAGTTTATTCAACTTAATCTTTTTTCTGTTTGTTTGGATCTTTATTTTTCTGCTTTTTATTGCTCAGGTAATTAGGGGATATTGTAGGTCGAAGGGGTTGGTTAGAGCTCTCAATTGTAACATAGGTGTATATAGATTGACAATATGATCGATATGATATTTGAAGGGCCCTTCTTTCTTTCTGCCAAAGACACAGAAGTTCAGTTGAAGCAGCGTTGTATATGTCTAAGACCTTAATATTAAGGTTCCCCATCTACAAACCGTCCCTGATCAGACTTTTAAACCTTGCATATGAAGACTTTCTTTGGCACAATGTTCCATGCTTGTATCTACATGCTGAAAAGGGTTAAAGAAAAATATATCTGACTTTTGACTTCGAAGAAAACAAGAATAAGTAATAGGAGTTTGATTCGTTTTCAATGATCTACTCAAAATAATAAAAAATTATAAATTAATAGAATAGATAGAAGGAGGTCAGTTGTAATCAGAAAATTACCTAGATCGATATTTTCAATGGCACAAAACCCCTTTAGTTCCACTTCTTTGATAGGAACCCTTGAAGGGTATTTTTGTCAACTAATTTCTTTATTTAAGATTGCTAACATGTTGTGAGAAAATAAACGAATGGGGGGTATCTTAGTCAAAAGTGAAAAGAGATATAACATTGTTAACAGACGTTTTTTTAAAGGGGGTTATTGTGGTTTTTCAAAGGTGAAAGGAGGTCTTTGAAATTTACACATACCTCAAGGGAGGTATGTTTAAATTACCCTTAAAAAAATAATGTCTAAATATATCTCACCCACCTTTCCAACCCATAATAACACCAAAATGAGGCCCCCATTAATAAGGAACTCCATTATACTTTCCTTTTTCTTCATGGTAGGTAAGCTCACACTTGATACCACAATATGGAAGAAAATTAGATCTGGGCTATCATGTGGTCTACCTTGTGGTGTGGTTTGTGGGCTATCATGTGGTCTACCATGTGGTGTGGTTTGTGATTGGATGAAGCAAAATCTAGTTGAGTTATTTTCTAAACCAATCATAGTCCACCCCACAGCGAGGACAACAACGTAACCCACAGCTGATTTCCTCCCCCACAATATAACCCAACTAAGTAGGAGGACGACAAGGTTTTTTTCTCGACCCGCCAACCCATTCGAATCCGCCTGGTTTAATGGGTTTGGATTTCTACGGTATAGAATTTAAATACCCCTTCAAACTCAACTAATTGATAGACCCGGCATAAATCTTAACAACCCCGCCAACTTGAACGGATTCGGGTTGGATGCCATGCCATGCCATCCAATGCAACCGTGACCCACTCAGCCCGACCCGGCCTAACCCACTACCGGGGCAGGCACGAGTTTGTTACCCATGCCAGAACTTTCCTTGTAGACTGAAATGATGAAATGAAGAGAATTTCGAGACAGAGACTCGAATAAATACTACTGTATTTGTCAGTGACCGGCCGTTTCTGTAATGGTGGGACCCATCCGACGTGGCAGACTTTGACACAGCGAGGACGCGGGTCCCACACGGCCCACACCCCGACCTGGATCCAAGATATCTCACCCATCACTCTTTTAAGATTTAGATTTTTGGTCCCGACCACGATCTCCCTTCCTCTGCCCTAACGGTCACGTTCTCGGGAGTCGCTCCTTGGAAATTTCAAATTCCTCCTCTTCCATAACTACTGCAATAGTAACGCCCCTCTATTTAATCCAATTTTCCATATTTACCCTCAACACGTTTCGTACGCTACTCTGCTTGCCACGTTCTAACAACAAAAGGGCAATCCTGTCATTCATTAAATATCTGAAATAAACCTTTTGGGACTAACTGAAATAAGTTTTTTTTTTTTAAAACAAAGAAAAGCACTGACAGGTAATTAACAGGTGGAACCAAGTGTTGTCAGAATAATTATCTTAAATTAATCATGACTTTCGTTAATTACACTGTCAATTCAAATTGTCGATAATAACGAAGAAAGCATTCCAATAAATAAAAAATTTGCCACCTGGACAATATTAGAAATTTAGAAAAATAGAGAATGATGTGGCAAATGTGTTTTAGACGGAAACTTAGCCGGTATATTCGGCTTGGCAAATCATTTGCCACGTGTAAAACCAGTGCCTCACCAGGCTTCTAACTATGGTGCTTCGCACCAGTAAATCTAGTCTTATTGTTTTATTATTGAAAATAAACTAGATGGAAGAAAGAGAAAAGGAGAGAGGAGAGAGAGAGATAAAAACCAGTCTCCTTCTCTTTCGTAACAGAGTTTAAGAAGGAAAAAAAACGAGAAAAAAAGAAGAAAATCGATTCTCTCTCTCTCTCTCTCTCTCTCTCTGCTTCTCTGTCTCTGGTTCGATTTGTTTGACCTTTGAAACCCTATTAATGGCGTCTTCAACAAACTTACAATAAAATACTATTACTGACGGCTAAGTGGTCTGACTCGCCGGGGCAATGACGGAAATGCCGCCGGGAAATGTAACCGGCGCTTTCACCATAGCGTTGCATGGAGTTTCATCTCATTCTCGATTATCAAACATTTTGAAACCCTACTTGAAACCTGAAATGATATATGAGAATGAGGATCGAATGATCGATTAAAGGAGAGGATTACAGATCTGGTTTTGCTCCGGTGGTGTTTGACAGAGGTTGTGGCTATGGCCGCCGGGAAAGGAAATCTGGAGAGAGTTCGAAGATTTATTCGGACGGTGTTTTTTATGTTAACGATGGTGGCTTCGCTTCTGGTTATGTCGTTGCCTGTTCTCATCGCCGTCGGAGATGTATTGGTGCCTTGTGTGTTGATTTCGAGCTTTACATGTGTTCGATGTTACAGTTTTAGAGAGCATTTGAAGAGATATGATTTCAGGACTTCGTTGACAGATATTCCTCTTGTTTCGATCATCAGATCTCTTGTAATAACGTGTATGATGTTCGTCTCTCTGTTCATCTTCTCTCTCTCTCTCTCTCTCTCTCTCTCTCTCTCTCTCTCTCTCTCTCTCTATTTTTTCTTTCTGATTTTTCCTTTACAATTGGAAATGTTTCTGGTTTTTTGAAGAATCATTTTACATTTCAAATATTTTCTACCTTTTTTTTTTTTTTGCCTTTTCTCGTATTCTAAATAATCTCAAAGTTCCCAATTTTGTAAAATATCTCGGTAATTTTATTCTTCTGTTTTTGGAGGCAAGATTCGATGCTTACGAGTTTCATTTCTGGAATTTGGAGACTAGGGAAATCTATTACGTGTTCTGTTTCAAATGATTAATAGGAAAACATGATTCAAGGTTCTCAGTGCTTTCTGGGATTATAGAAAGAAATTCATGAGAAGTTTTATCTGTGAATACCTTCATTTTGGGTGATGTTTTCATCCAAAAAAAAAAAACACTCCAAATTTTTTTTTAAAGATACTTGAAGCTATGAAGTATTGAAATATGAATCTCCTAAAACTAGTCGTCCTTTTTTTTTTCTTTCCCATTATAGTTTTAAAATTTTCAGATACGTTAAGCTATAATCCAACTTTTTTTTCCATTGTAGATGAAAAACCCGCCCAGAATATTTTGTAAATATATAATTCATGTGCGTTCATGTGAAAAGAAGAAAAACCAATTTGGTGTTCTTTCATCCATTTCATTTGAAAGAATATACTTTCTACGTATTTTCCTTATATTTGTAGGAATGGTTAAGCCATCTTCATGAAATATCATTCCATCTAATGAATAAATTTTAAGTAGATTTTTTCAATGGTTCAGAAATCATTTTTTTTCTTGTTCTAAGAAGTATCATCCATCTGAAGTTAGAAGAATTGAAAACTAATAGGCCTTATGCATGTACAGTCTTATTTGTACCATATAATTGAAGTTTAATGGTGTTTGGGGCATGGGGATCTTTGAAATTTCCTGTTTGTGCTTACTTTAGCTTCCTGGTTACAGGTGTTTATTCTATGTGTGATGGCCCGGGACTCTCACATGGCCCTTATCTTGGAACGGTAACAGTTTGCTCCTTTGTTTCAATAATTGTTCTTTCGGTTAAGGCTTGCATTTTCACAGCGAATTCTGGAATTGAGGCTGAAGCTTCATCTTCCCTGGGAAGGAGGCAAAAACTCCATTTGAAGAAGTCCTGGGGAATGCCAGTTTTATTTCTTTCATCAGTTGTCTTTGCTCTTGGCCATATTGTGGTGGCTTATAGAACAAGCTGCAGAGCACGGAGGAAACTCCTGTTTCATAGAGTTGATACAGAAGCAGTAAGTATAAAAAGCCTTTTTTTAGTGTATATATATATATATAATGTGTTATTGCCCTTTTGTAATTCAAGAAAACATCCTCTCTGCAAAAAATAAAATTAAAAAATGCTTTTGATCTATTGAACTGAGAATTTATATACTTCCCTTATTTGATTTCCATTGGAAATATGTATTTTATTCATGTCTAAGTAGGGTAACAAATGGTTGGGTGCATGTAAAGATATCTACAAAACCAAGACCTGCCATTTAAACGGGTTAATAATAGCCCAGTTAAACCAATTTATATAGAAGCACCTAATAGCTTAAATCCCTGTGTTCTTTTATTTCCTTCTTTTTTTTTTAATTATTGATGGATAATATTATTTAGAAGGTATAACATATAACTCCATGTCTGATGCTTGCCCAGTTGAGGATGTCTGATTGTTGAAAACCAACAAACCTGGGTTCAAATCCTTTGACTAACGAAGGCTTGGGTGAAATGATCCGCTTGCAAATAGCTTCTCACCCATCCGCCACTCAAACCCACAAAGAAAGCAGGTTGAATTGGACGGATGGACAGATTGAGTCAGTTTTTGCCATCCATATGTCTAGGCATAATGACCACTCTATTTGCATTTTCTAAACTGTCGTGTATCACATAGTTTTGCTCTTTTTGTCCTACTTATTCCATATACCATGTAGGTTTAGGCAGATTGATAGGCTAAGTCATATTTTGTCACCCCCATGTCTAGGCATGATGACAAAAGTTTCTTTGTAAATTCTATTCTTGTTGACCTAGTTATCCCATATCCTCCATTGAAAACCCCAAAATTGGTGACAATATTATCTTGCCAAGAATTGTTTTTTCCAAATAATAATCATATAGAGCCTGATCCATCTTACACACCTAACGTGACCGATCTGTAATGGTTACAGAGTCGAGGTCATATTAGATTTGAGTTTGTCACATCACCATGAACCCAATGCACAACACCACTTCAGGGCTGTATGATGAAGCCTGCTCAATCTGATACTCTTTTAAAAAGCATCTACCCAGTTTCTGTTGGTGTTCCTGAAAGCTTTCACTGGGATGCGTGAGAAGAAGATTTACATTAGTTTTCTTTTATGCCCTTACTACATTTCATCTTTAAATTGCAGGTTCTATCTTGCAAGAATGTGTTCTCTGGCTACCAGAAGGTCCCACGCTCTCCCACACCCTTTGCAGGGAAAACCCCGAAAAGTGACAGTGAAGTACGGCGGAAACCTCTAGACACAGCTCGTGATGAAGGGGAACTCCCAGTCAGACTTCTTGCAGATATTGACAGCTTATTCATCACCTGCCAAGGGCTTACTCTTCATTACAAGCTTAACCACTCTGAGTCACCTCCTTGGTTTTTAGCATCCCCTACCTTTCTAGAATCCAACTCCAGTTGCAGCTCACCAAGAATTATCACAGGAAAGTTTAAACTTGACATGTCACCTCAAAACGTTTTATCTAAAACCCAGCATCATCTCCAAAGAAGCTTTAGTAACCAATTTCACAGCTCCTCTTTATATGCTCCACTATTGGATTGTTCTGCAACTTCACCTGGTTTTCTATCTGAAAGCATCCCTATTTTGAGTCTACATGATGGTGATGATGAAATGAGTCTGTTGAACTCTGTGACTTTGGAGGGAGATGTACAGGAAGTCGGGAAGGTTGGCATCATTTTAGTGCATGGGTTTGGAGGTGGTGTCTTCTCATGGAGGCATGTGATGGGGGTGCTGGCTAGACAGGTTGGTTGCCCGGTTGTTGCTTTTGATCGGCCTGGTTGGGGATTAACTTCTCGGCCACGCAGAGGGGATTGGGATGAGGAGCAATTGCCTAATCCATATAAGCTTGATACTCAGGTGATTGCCTACTTTTTGTTTGATTCCATTTTGGATTCATGGGGTTGGTCTCTATAATGGAAAAAAAAAGTCAAGTTTGTGCTTTTGTTAGCATTACACTTGTGCTTGAGCCATTCAATGTATTGTCCTGCAATCTTCCAAGTTTACTGGTATGGGCTAGCTCCTTGGAACTGGAATGTGCAGCCCCAGAAACCTTGTTGTCTCTTACAGATTTGAAGATATCAGTGTGATCAAAACGTAGGCTATGCGATTCCTACGAGGCCACTTTTGCTTTCTCAAACCTTATAGCGCCTTAAAGCATGCTAAAACCATCGGTGATACTTAGGCGACCGCCTAGGGTGTGCCTAGGGTGCATAGGTGACACCTAGGCTGTAATTCTTTGGTTTAAGGAGGTCACTTAAGTGAAATTTTTCCATTAATGAAAGGTAAAGTTACTTAGATTACTATACTAGTTCAATGTACATATAATATATAATTTATGTTATTAAAATAATTTATATTAATGTAACTTTATAATTAATTAATTGTGTTATTATTAAATTAGTTAATATAAATTAGATAGTTATATGATTAATAATTAAGTTAGATTCTATGTAATTTTTAATATAATTGTATAGTTTATAGATCTAATTAATTTAAACCATAAATAATATAACTATATTATCGAGAAATGTTTGAAGTAATAACTTACAAATTAGTATTTATTATATAAGTACTAAGTCAATATTAATTATGTTAGTAATAAACAATTATAGTTACTAATATAAAATGTGACATATAAGCAATTCTATAAAGTCTGTTATAAGTAATAATTGATAGTTTTAATTAATATAACAACAAATCATATAAATATATTGGTGTTAATAATTCAAAGAGAAATAAGTAATAAGCTAATCTAAATATTATAACTATAATGGTAATGTCTAAGAACTTATAAAATGTGATTAAACATATAAGATATAAATCAATAATCAAGTATGGATAACTAATGTTGTTTTCTATTACTATATCTTTTGTGCACTGCCGGTCACAAGCCTACGTTAAGGGGGAGGTTTGCATCAGGTTGGCAACAGACATAAAACTTTTGCTAAATCTCCTACGATATGAATTTTGAACCATCGTTTTGAAACCTAATTAGAGTTAGGCACTCACCTGGGCTAAAACATCTCCTAGGTGACCATTTGAAATCTAGGCAGGCACCTAGTTCTAGCTCATATAATCTAGCACTGCTTGGGCTCTTAAAAAGTGCCCAGTCATCACCCCTACAGTCACCTAGGCACCTAGAGAGCGTCACTAACATTGCCTTGCACCTCTCTGCAAAGCAAGCAAATTTCTCTCAAACTGTTCAAAGCTTGGTTTGGATCCCATTCGGGATGGACATTTGCCAATTCAGGTTGTATTTTTCTTTTGGGGTGTGTACTTCAGAACAAGATTGCTTAATTGTTCAATCTCTGGGCCATATCTGAATCTAATGTTACTCTAGGGTATTCGAAACTCAAGATATGGACACTAGTATAGTCATCAGAAAATCATGTGTAACTCGTTGAGTTGCTAATGAATTTAAGTGAAATCTGTTAAAATTGTAATGAAGGTCTAGGCAACTCCTAGATGTTGAGCCCTCCCTAGGTGAAGCAATGCCTAGGTATCAGCTAGGGGGGGATGCCAAGGCAACAAAATATTTTTCATTGAATTTTATAGACCTTTATATACTGGCACGTATATGAATAATACGTTTTAAAATTAACAATTTCAAAACTTAATTAGCCAAGTCAAAAAGTGTCAAAATATCAGTAGGATAATGGTTTAGCAATCCAATACATTTAGTTACGTGAAAAATAGAAGGTAAAAAAAATAACAAAAAAGAGGTTATATATCCAGATCAAAATCATAATCATCAAACCACACCATCATCATCAGTACTTTCCCATTGTTTTTCTCCTCCAATACATCAAGTTACCTGAAAAATAGAAGATAAAAGAAAAAAAAAATAATAGTTTATATCTCCAGACCAAAATCATAATCATCAAACACCACCATCAGCATCAGTACCTTCCCTTTGTTTTTCTTCTCCCATTGTTGTCCTCTTCTCATTATCAGTGGAACCAACCAAGCCTTTGTCTCATCCTCCTTGTGTTTTTTCCTCTCCTAATCAATTTTTCTTTTATACCTTTTCCTGTATTTAATTAAGTTTAATAATACAACTTAAGTTATGTTAATTATTTTGCTTCCATCAATAAAACTACACGTATAAATGATATGGATAAAAAGTATAAAGAGCGATAGGCTACCACTTGGTCCAATTTAAGGTGCTAGGGGGTTTGGCAAGGCGAATTAGTCACCTAGGTGATGCCTAGATGATGCTTTGACTACATTGTTAGTTTCTTTGTGTAGCTGCTTATATGAATTTTTTCTGTTATCTTCATTTAATCTTGTTCTTTTTTCCTGTCACTGTCATGAGACATTATCATGTTTGTAAAGTTCTAAATTGTTGGTTTTGATGTTATCAGGTTGATCTGCTCCTTTCTTTCTGTTCTGAGTTGGGATTTTCTTCAGTGATAATTGTTGGTCATGATGACGGAGGTCTGCTTGCTTTGAAAGCTGCACAAAGAGTCCGTCTATCTGGAAACTCTGCCAATGTGAGTAAGCCTACTTTGCTTCATATGACCACAACACAGCTATGGTTACAATATGATACCTGTTGATGTGTTCCTTTACCTACCAATTTTTCTTTATGTGCTATCTTAAGGGGGACTGAACAGGTCTCTTTCACACATTAGTACTGTAATATCTTGAACACCTATTCCTATATCAAGAATGTACTATTTATTTCCTTTATTTAGTTTAACAACTCTCTTTGTTTAAATGATTAGATCTTTTGAACTCTTACTAACAACATAATTAGTGGAAATCAAAGTTCAAGAAGAAGTCTATATGATACTTTGTCTCTGTTTAGTAATTTTAGGAATTGAGCCAGCTTCTTTAAAATTAAATATGCCAGCAACTTTGCTGGACAGGAATGGATGCAAACCCAGGAATATAGGCCCAAAATAATCCAAAAAAATAAAAGAGCGAGAGAATATTAGTTGATTGGCTGCTAATTTCCATATGATCTATCACATGCTTTTGGACAATTAGAACAATTTATTTTTCATGAGTTTCCTACATCTGATTGTTTAAATTGATTCGACGTTAATTACTGTCTGACCCTTCACATTCTTTTGAGCAATTAAAAAAATTGTTTATCATGGTTTTCCTTTATCTGATTGCTTAAATTTATTCTTTGTTAATTACTGTCTGATCCTTCACATTCGTTTGGATGACTAGAAAAATTGTTTGTGATGCTGTTGATATTGCAAAATGGATTTAGCCTCATTTGGCTGCCATTCTGGATCAGGAACTCATTCCAGGAACCAGTTTCCCAAACTCATTCTAGGAACTAATTTTGAAGGCTTCTTGGTCTCGTTTGGTTAGCATGTAACAAAATGAGTTCTGACATAATATAGATGTTTGGTTAACATGTACTAAAATGAGTTTTGACCCCCCTTTGGTAATAATTATTTTCATAAAATCCCATAGCCACACCTAATCTTTGCGCAATTATATCCTTTTAAATGTGATAATAACACTCCAAAATAGTTTGTAATAGAAAAGTGTATTTACAAGTTTGCCACCACCCACGTTATTTACAAGTTTGCTACCACAAAAACTCCAAACTCATTCCTAAAATCTAAAATCAGGGTTGGAGGTGATTATGTGGTGAAGGGTAATTTCTCTTTCTCATTCTAAGAGAACTCATTCTGCCTTTGCTAATCAAATGACCATTTATCTGTGAGAACTCATTCTACCGATTGGAACTCATTCCAAGTCCTGGAATGCATTCTCAGAATGACAGCCAAACGAGCCCTTACTTTTTCAGATGGTAGGAATATTTGACACGCTGAATTTTATGTATAACAAATTTTGGAGCTCCCGTCAGTTGTTGACACTTCTGATCAATGTGATGCTACCCCCTTTAGCTGGAACAGAAGATTGGATGAGTATTTTGAGTCTTTTTCATCTTCTTGAAATTTCATTTCCAGATTGACTTTCCAAAATGTTTGTAGAAAGATTAGGATTCAATCCAGTTCAAATTTTAGATTGTTGGTCAAAACCCAATGCCTCTTTAATTATTTATTCCAAATATTTGGACATCTATTATTATACTTTCTCTTGAATTTGTGCTCTTACTTTTCTTTCATCTTATAGGTTGAGATCAAGGGGGTAATACTGTTAAATGTAAGCTTGTCAAGAGAAGTTGTCCCTGGCTTTGCCAGGATTCTCCTGCATACATCCCTAAGGAAGAAGCATTTGGTTCGTCCTCTTCTGCGAACAGAAATTACTCAAGTAGTTAATAGACGTGCATGGTATGATGCTACCAAGCTAACGACAGAAGTTTTAAATCTCTACAAGGTATGTTCTATAGTTCCCACCCCTTTGATGCATTTTTATTATAGTTTTGGTATTCTTTGGAGAAGCACAGAACCCTATACCAATTATGTTACGAGACTATCCTCTTGCTATCTAATTGTTTTCAAAGTTTTAGGAAAATGATGCAAAAGGTTTGTTCCATATATGTAGTTTTAATCTTCTTTAAACACTGTTATTTCATTTAAAAGAGCTTAATTGTCCTTTTTGTGAATAGTCTGTATTTTTTCTTCTTTCCTTTTTATGAGTAACAAAGATTTTTCTTTTATGAGTAACAAAGATAATATTAGTGTATGTCCACACACTTGCAATAATCACATGAGAAGCTCTAATATACTGCAGTGTTTGATAGTGGGTACTTTGGATTGCAAGTTTTTCAAGTCTCTAGAACTTGAGCATTACACCCCAAGAGTTGACTATGGGTCTAATAGGAATAAATAGAAGAAAATATTACATCTTTGATGGTTATAAGAATGCAATATTAATCTCGTTAATTCTCTAGTACTTTTCCATCCTTCGTTGCCTTGATGCAAACGAAGATTGAAATAAGAGTTCACTTTGATGGTGATAAGAACAAAATATATATCTTCATATAGGAGACTGGGAGCTGGTTATTTTAGTATCCTTTATTAGCCAAGATTATATATGAATGTATACTAATATGAATACTCATATTGTACCAATTTTATGTTTTACCAATGCAGTTATTTAATGTATGACTCCATTCCTAACTTTTTTTATAATATGTAGAAGTTGTTACATTTTTCTTATGGTATTGAAGCTTCATGAGATATGCATCGTATCAAGGTAACACGTTTGACTTTGGTATGCAAACAGGCACCGCTATGCGTGGAAGGTTGGGATGAATCACTCCATGAGATAGGTAGACTATCATTCGAAACAGTTCTCTCATCACAAAATGCATCATCATTGCTTAAAGTGGTCGAAGATCTTCCAGTTTTGGTGGTTGTGGGTGCTGAGGATGCCCTTGTCTCTTTAAAGTCTGCTCAAGCCATGGCTTCAAAACTTGTAAATTCCGTAAGTATTTCTCTATTACCATTTCTAAGTTCCAGAACTTTTTATGATGTCAAAACGAAATCAAAAAAAGTACCCATCAATATGTTGCTTCATCATGCAATGGAATTAAGAATGTTGAAAGTAATCAACTTTGTTTGCTGTTACACACTTAAAATTTAGATGGACAGGAGAAAATATGTTTTTGGGGTTTATGGAAGAAGACCCGTGAATGTCATCTTGCCAAACATTTTTGGATAATCCCCGACTTCTTTGCAACCATTTCCATGGATTTTTTTTGTTCCCCTTGAATGTAAACCCTAAATTAGTAACAATATTTCGACCCTGATCTTTTGATCTCTGGACTTCAATCTTTGAACTGCTAACCATTTAGAGTATTCTCTTGATAATAACCCCTACATTAATACCATTATGTTGATTCTAATTTTTTAATGTTTGGAGCCACTTTAATCTTTGAATGTGGAAGCGTTTAAAGTATCTTCTTTAAATAATATCCTCGAAAATAGTGCCATTATGTCAATCTTAATCTTTTTATGTTTGGACTTCAATCTTTGAATCACATTTTTCTTGGCCACCCAATCTTTAGCTTTAATTTGATAGATTGGGATGGAGGAACAGGATTCATGTTGTCGACCCCAACTAGTTGGGTTAAGGCATATGATAACGATTGCATATGCGTATGGATTGTTCACTTCTTTGGTTTTCTGGCTCATGCCTTCTTGTTTGATTATAGGAAATCATAGGTATTAAAAGGAATTGAAAAAGAGATCTTACGGGGTAATTAATCCAATTTCGTTATGATTAATTTCCTGCAGAGACTAGTTGCGATTTCTGGATGTGGCCATCTACCCCATGAAGAGTGCCCGAAGGCATTACTCGCAGCTCTATCACCCTTCATTACCAGACTCCTACCATCATCTGACCATCACCAGAGTTGGCGCAATTAATCTTTTCACTCGTTAGGGATTCATTCAGTTGCAAAGGTCTTCTTTCTCTTCTCTTTTTTCCTTGCTTTCAATATTTGCCTCAATAGAAGAGATTAAGATAATCTCTCCTCTTGGTACTTTTCATTTGTCAGAGCTCCCATATGTATTCTCTTTTCTTTTTTCTTGTGATTTTTTTCCCCAAAATATGTAATTTTCCACTGAGAGTGGAAGATATCATATATTTGTACATTTATTAGATGATAATATTCATGAATTTAAGCATGCTTTGTTTCATCCTCTGAGATTTTTTACATATTACCTTCATCATCTAATGTCTTGGTTCAAAATTGACTCAGAAGTTGATTTACTTTTCCTTGGGAAGCATCTTGGATTTGAAGCGAAGTACTTTTATAATGGTTCTTAAGCAGCTGTGAATATAGGCTTGGGATTGATCATATTTCAGCCTGACCTGTTTTCCGGCACAACCTAAACCCGCCCGAACCCAATTCGTTGCCAGTTTTATTCACCGTCGATGTCCTGCTCTTAATGTCAAAGACAATAATGGCTAAATCAGCTTGACAATCGATCGATTTTGATTAAAACAAAAAACAAAAAAACTTATGATTAAGCACATGCTTAATCTGTCAACAATACACTTAATTTGTAAGGATTTTGGTAAACAAGTTATAACACTTCCCAGAGTTTTTTGAAGTTCTCTCTGAGCAAGTAACTTCTCAAATTCAAACAGTTAAAATGACAAATCAGTCTTTTCTTACTTTCCTCTGTTGTTTTCTAGCAAACCAAACACAGCCTTACACAAGGATATATTTGGTTATTCAGAAAAATAAAATAAAAGAGCACTTTTCTTTTCAGTCTATTCTTTCCTTTCCTTAAATTTGAGGAGATTTTTGACCCAAAATATGACTTCTGAAAAAAAGTGCTTCTCGATCAACCTACATTTTCCAACAAACTAAACATAAAATTTTGTCACTTATTTTTACTTTCGTTTCTCTTAGATTCCAACTAACCAAACACACGTATGACTTGTTTTGACCCTTGAAGTCAATATGAGATATTAAATCCGTTGTAACTTGTAAGAGAGCCTATTGGTTTGAACTGGCATGACCTTGATGCTTAGGCTGCGTTTCGCCCGGCTTCTATAAGTACTTACTGTAGCTTATAGCTTATATAAGAACTTTTTAAAATTGTATGTGTTTTGGTAGCGCTTATGGGTAAGTCTTATCCATAAGCACTAGAGGAAGGCTACCCATAAGGAGAGCAGCTTCTCCCAAGCTCTTATGCATTAAGCTAGTTCATAAGCACTTAAATAAATGTTATTTCTAAACTTTAATAATTTTTTATAATGCCTATTTTACCCCTAAACTTTCATAGCGACTTAAATATATGTATTTACCAAATGTTATTTTTTTCAAATAAGCAGTTTATTGTTGTTGTGAATATGTGCTCCCATTGAGCAACTTATCCAATGAGTGCTTATCCATAAGCACAAGCCAGGCCAAACACAGCCTTAAACTGGTTGACCAAAAAATTTTGGGCTGCATTTGGCATAGATTTACTTCTGGATAAATAACATCATGTGAACACTTGTTAACAGTATCAATAAGTTGCTTGTTATGACAAATATAACGTTTAGTAAATACGTGTAGTTAAATGAGTTGTGAGCCCATATACGAAACCCTAAGGTCAATTGAATCCTGCGAGAGCTTGTGGTGTTCTCGGATACACGGATTGAGAGGTGAGGTTTGATCATCTTCCCGAGCACTGGCCATCAGAGGTGCGTGGAATAGAGGTGTGGGCCATAATTCAATTCAAAGGTTTGTTGATGTTTTGAGGGCTAGAAATGTTTTTGTTTTTTTTTTCATAGTTATATTAATGTCTAGAAACAATTTTTCGCATAAGTGATAAAGAGAAGATTTTTGATAAGGTTGCATTTGATATTGTTTAATTAAGTGTTTATTGGAACTTATAACTTATTTAAGTACTTTTTTAAGCGATAAGTGTGTTTGGTAACAATAGAGGAACATAGTTCATAAGGAGAAGTTGCTCTCAACAACTTCTCCTTACCACATGCCGGAAGTGGTTTCTAAACATTAGTGAATCTTTGAAAATGACACTTCTAACCTTGAATACAATTCTAAGCTTTTTGAAAAAGACATTTATATCTCTATAATTTATATAAGTTTGTTTTGTTAATATTTTAAGTTATACGTGTTACCAAATACATTCTTTTCAAATCAAGCAACTTATAAATGCTCTCGACAAGTGCTTCCATTAAGTCACTTATCCAAAAAGCGCTTATCTGAAAGCACAAGCCAGGTCAAACACAGCCTAAGGTTGCGTTTGGCCCAGTTGCTTTTGGCCCGGCTTCTAAAAGTACTTATTGTAGCTTATATATACACTTTATAAAATTAAATGTGTTTGGTAGCGCTTATGGGTAAGTGCTTACCCATAAGCACTAGAGGAAAGCTACCCATAAGGAGACGCTTCTCCCAAACTCTTAGTATTAAGCTATTTCACAACTTTAGTAATATTTTTAAAATACCTATTTTACCCCTAAACTTTCATAATCACTTAAATAATTGTTATTTCTAAATTTTAATAATATTTTTATAGTAACTATTTTATCCCTAAACTTTTATAAGTACTTAAATAAATATGTTTACCAAACGCTATTTTTTTCAAATAAGCAGTTTATTGTAGTTGTGGATAAGTGCTCTCATTGAGCAACTTATCTAATGAGTGCTTATCCACAAGCACAAGCAGGGGGAAGCACAGCCTAAGACACTTATGGCTTAAAAAATAAGTGTTTTAATAAGTTATAAGCTCCAATATAAACTTAAGAAGTATCAAACGCCGCCCTAATTTTGTATAGAAAAAAAGTTGCTCTCTGCTTACATAAAAAAAAAAAAAAAAACAAGAAGTTGCTTTCTAGTATCAGCTGGTTCAAGCCCACCTATCTTTTCTCTTCTTTTTTTTTTTGGGTGGGAAACCGATCAGGTTTTCGAGCGGCGTACATTAGAAAAGCGCCAAAAAGTTACCGTCATATCCTTTTAACAGTGTTTACTCCTTTTGTATTCTCGCCAACCCGTACCGTTCCTTTCGGCAGCGGGGAAGGAGTTCTTGCCTTCCCGGTATGGATTTCTGGTTTTCTTTCTTTTTGTTTTTTTGTTTTTTTTTGTTTTTCCTGAAAATTTTATGGGTTAAATTCGTTGTTCATGTATTTTGATTTTCATGAAGAAGAAGAAAGGGAAGAATGGGAGTTGGTCGCGAAGTTCCCATCTCATTGGATAGTGTAAGAGATAAGAACTTGATGCAGTTGAAGAAGCTAAACACTGCTCTCTTCCCTGTTCGCTACAATGACAAATATTACGCAGATGCCCTTGCTTCTGGAGAGTTCACAAAGCTAGGTCTGAATCCCTTTCTGTGATTGTTTTCTTCGATTTTATTTTAGTATACTTCTGTTAGTTATTTTTTTGTTCTTTAAAATGGTTTAAATTGTGTTCTAGAGTTGTTTATGGGTCGTGATTTAGATTTAAGGGTTAGGGTTTTGTGGATTGGAGGATGTTAGCTCTAGGGTTATAATTTTTTTGGGGATGGTTTGATATTGACCCATTTGATCGGGAAACCCGTTATTCTTTGTTTGGTGAGACAATGTTGGGCTTTAGTTCTGTTATTGGCTGTAGGTTCTGAACTTCAGTTCTGTATTCGATGCAGTTTGACATGATGGTTGATTGCAATTCTGAGGAATTTATTGGATTTTCTACAATGCCCAAATGGTCTATCCATTTATTTGCATTTTTTTTAAGATTGAGTTTGTGTTGTACTGCTGGACTAGGATTTGGATTGTGCCTCTCTTGCTGTTGGATTTGCTGCATCTGTGTAAGGACATGAGATGTTTGAAGGGTCTTGTTGGAGGATATAGTGGTTTTTAGACAAGATGCGAAGAAAGAGATGATAATGGATTTAACAGGCCATGCAAAAGTTATAATAAAATAAATATAAACTTGTCTGTTTTGATGAACCGAGGCGTAACAATGTCATTGTCCTTGAAACTAAATTCGCCCCCTTTTGAATCGTATCTGCAGTGTACCGGGTCTAACGGTTGGCCTCCAGGATTCAACGGTTTTTCCTTCCAATAGATTACACGGTCGTACCGGGTTAAGGACGAAGAAGCTTATGTAGCACTTGACTAAAACTTGAAGAAGAAAAGAAAATTCTGCACTTGTAGAAATTGCAGAAAATTTGAAAAAGAATGAGAGAACTCTTGGCTTGAGGTGTGTCTCAACAAAGGAGGTGAGGGCCTCCTTTTATAATCCAAGATCTAGCCATTTGAGCCTTAATTAGGTTTAAACAGCTAGACAATTTAATGTTTAGTCGTTTTGGATCTTCATTGTTCAAAATGGCCTCCACAATTAAAACATAATCAAAATTGCCCCAATTAATTTAAAATTGCAAAATTGCTTGAAAAACTGATATTTTCATTAAATACAAACTTTTGAAATCAGACAAATCGGTTCAAAATTAAAGCATATTTTGAATTTTTAAAATCACATTTCAATAACAATTTTTGCATAGCATGTTAAACCCAGTATCATCTCTTTCTTCTTCTCATCTTGTTTACAATCCCTCTATCATCCAATAAACTTGAAACCAAATTTTTTTTTTTTGTGTTTTTTAAGACAATGAATTTTATTCCTAATACCCAAAATCCAAACATTTTCAACCCACAAATTGAACCTTTAGTGGGTAGCAATTACAAGAGATGGAAACAAAAACTATTCTTCTTACTTGTGACTATTGAAATAGCTTTTGCACTATCTGTACCCGAACCCAAATTCGATACAAAAAACAATACTGAACACACCAAATGGGTGAAGGCTGATAGGTTATACAAAAATGACATTTTGAATACTTTATCAAATGGTCTCTATGATATTTATTACTTTTATACATATGCTAGAGATATTTGGAAAGCCTTAGAAAAGAAGTTTGTAACTAAAGATGTTGGAGTTAAGAACTTTGCAATAGGCAGTTTTTTTTGATTTTAAGATGATTGATGGTAGACTCATTTTTGACAAAATCCATGAATTCCAAAAAATTGTGCATGAACTCACAAGAGAAGAGATGCTCTTACCCGATGCATTCCAACCTGATACTCTAATTGAAAATTTACTACCATCTTGGAAAGTGTACAAGAGTTCTCTTAAGCACAAAAGAAATGAGTTGTCTTTAGAGAATATGATAGTACACATTCGTATAGAAGAAAGCTCTAGAATCCGGAGAACGGATGCAAAGATAGTCAATCATGTTGGGTTAAAAGTCAACTTGGTTGAAGAAGAGACTGGAAATTCTTTCAAAAGAAAAATGTTTCAAAATAGAAAAGATGGCAAAAAGAAAGATTTCAAAAGGGCAAAAAGGAACTATTTTGTTTGTGGAAAACTAGGACTTCATGTTGCTGTATACAGATTCAGAAAAAATATGACTTTTGGAAAACCCCATCAAGCCAATCTGACCGGAACTGAAATAATAGCTGTTGTTTTCACTGAGGCGAACTTTGTTTCCAACTCAAATTTCTGGGTTGTAGACACAGGAACTACTAAGCACATTTGCAGTGATCAAAGAATGTTTACCTCATACAAATTTGCGAGGGATGGAGAGCAAGTTTATCTTGCAGGCTCGAGTACATCTTCTGTCGCTGGTAAATGGAAGGTTCATATTCGACTGAGTTTTGGGAAGATCCTTGAATTGAATGATGTCCTGCATGTTCCTCAAATTAGGAGGAATCTAGTGTCTGGTTCAATACTCAATAAGGCTGGAATAAAACTGGTATTTGGGTTAGAGAAGGTTGTCATGATGAAGAATGAAGTTTTTCTTGAGAAAGGATATTGTAATGATGGTTTATTTGTACTGAATGTCTCTTCTGAAATTAATTAAGTTTCTTCTTCTACTTATATGGGGAAATGTTGGAATATGATTTTAAAAATTCAAAATATGCTTTAATTTTGAACCAATTTGTTTGATTTCAAACGTTTTGTATTTAATGAAAATATCAGTTTTTTTGGGTAGTTTTGCAATTTTGCATTAATTGGGGCAGTTTTGATTATGTTTTAATTATGGGGGCTTTTTTGAACCACGGAGATTCAAAATGACTGAGCATTAAATTGTCTAGCCGTTTAGGCCTAATTAAAGCCCAAATGACTACATCTTGAATTATAAAAGGAGGCTCTCACTTCTTTTGTTAAGACACACCTCAAGCCAAGAGTTCTTTTCTCACACTTCTTCAAGTTTTCTGCAATTTCTACAAGTGCAGGATTTTCTTTTCTTCTTCAAGTTCTAGTTAAGTGCTACATATGATTCTTCGTCCTTGGCTCGGTACAACCATGTAATCTACCGGAAGGGAAAACCGATGAATCCTAGAGGCCAATCGTTAGACCCGGTATACTGCGGATACGATCCAAAAGGAGGCGAATTTGGTTTCAAGGGCAGTGACATTGTTACGCCTTGATTCATCAAAACAGATAAGTTTATATTTATTTTATTATAGTTTTTGCATAGTCCGTTAAACCCATTATCTCTTTCTTCTTTTCATCTTGTCTACAACCTCTATATCCTCCAACAAAACAGATAAGTTTATATTTATTTTATTATAGTTTTTGCATAGTCTGTTAATCCCATTATTTCTTTCTTCTTCTCATCTTGTCTACAACCCCTATATCCTCCAACAGGTCTTTGGTGGGATGGTGCAACCCCTTTTGTTTATTTTATTAATTTCCAAGATGACTGCAACATAAGCTTGATTTATTGTTCTCAATTTCTTCATGTGCATTATGAGGATTTTTTTGATTGGTTGTAATTATTAAGTTTGATTTTAACTTTACGATTTTTTTTCATTGAACTATCTCCATGTAACAGTTCATCATTTTAGGTTTGTTATGGTTTCCACGCTACAAATTCCACCAATAGTGTTTTCTGTTGTCTCATATTTTGTAAGTCCAGGAAAAGGGTGGGTTTCATCAGGTTAGCAGCTCTGAATAACTTTGCTAAATCCATTATGACACGGATCCAAAACCATATTTCAATCATTTTATATGGAGTTTCATAGAGACGATGCTTTGTAGTGAGACCTTGTTGCAGTGGACAGGTGCGTAAGGCTTAGTTAAGGTGGTCTCTAGAGATAACATACTATAATGGTATCAATTTGTAATAGTAATTAAACTAGGCCTTCTCACATGTGCTTCGTGTAATAGTAATTAAACTAGGTCTCCCGCCGGTACGGAGACCGGTCCCGTTGGTCCTTCCGGTCCGGCGACCGGTCCCCGCCAGTCCGGTGCCTGTCTGAAATTTTTTTATTTTTTATTTTTTGGCTTTCTGTACCAGATCCGGACCGGCCAATACCAGTCCAGACCGGTGATCTGGACCGGAACCGGACGGGATTGGTCCGTTCTCCGGGTCCGGTTTTTTAAACCTTGGCCTCAGAAGATCTGGTCTTTCTTTTTGTGGATTATAGGGGTTGATTGGGTTTATGCCGATGAGGGTTTGTCATCTTGTGGCCCAATGGAGATTCCAAGGGTTGGGAAGTCGGGGCAGAGTGGTGTATAGAGTACTATTTCATGCCATTGTGGCATATCTGGAGGGAGATAAGGAGGAGTATTTTTTATGACGTTAGGTCATCTACACGTGTTGTGATTGATGCTCTAATGATTTCCGTAGCCTCTAGGCCCTCTACATTACAGAAATTTAGAGGTGTAGCCGTGTGGGCCTGTTAGAGATTATAAGAGGTCAGGGTTGACATAGACATCCCCATTGGTGCAGAGGTGTGTAGTGGATCGGATGGTCCCTTCAGAGGGTTCGTTCAAGTTGAACTTTGATGGATGTTCCCTTGGGAATCCTGGACCATCTGGGATTTGAGGTTTCGAGACCATTTAGGGGTGGTGCTACATGCTTTCTGAGGTCCTATTGGTAAAGGGGATTCTACTAGGGTGAGCTGTATGCTCTAGTGACAGGCAAGGTTGTCAAATCATGGATTGAATCGAAAATTGTCAAAGGCACTTAGAATTGAATCTTAATTTTGAATCATAAATCGTAAGATTCATACTTGTTTTAGTAAAAGTAGGGTTTGAGATCTAGGTTTTGGGACTTCTTTTAGGAAGAGGGATTTTTTATTGTTTAAAATTAGTAAACTATGTTTTTTTTAGATATATTTAATCATTTTAGAGTACTACGTTCTATATGGTTTTTTACGTATATTTAATCATTTTAGAGTACTATGTTCTATATAAACAAGGATCAAACCAAAAAGGGAAAATTTTCAGTAAAAAAAGAAGTGAACATTTTTTTAGTGTTGCAGAGTTGCATCTTATGAATTGTACGATTAAATTATGAATCGTAAGATTCTAGCATAAATCGATTTTTTTCACTGATTTGAATTGACCTAAGGGTAAAATCGAATTGTAAGATTCAAAGGTGACAGGTATTCGTGAGGTGGAATCAAGGGGGGCTATCCCTTTTAGTAGTAAAGGGGGATTCCTCTACTATATTTTCCGGATGGCTATCAGACCAGTTGTGCTCCTGGAAACTGTCACGTTGTTCGGTTGGCAAAGTCTTGGGCTAGTGATTTGAACATCTCATTCAATCATGTCCCTAGATCAGCCAATGACATAGCTCACAGGTTGGCCAAGAGAGGAACTGTGAGTGTTGGCAGGTTCTATGGTCTCCCTACAAATGAGTTAATCCATGGGGCATGATGGAGTTTTTTGGGTGTTGCTCGTAATGTGTGTGGGTGTGGATGCGGGGGGCTGTATTAACTTGCTTTGCCATGTTTCCTTTGTTTTTACATTGTGTCTATTTACTTTTTTTTCTTCAGGTGCTCTGTTTGAGCTGCCTGTTTTATATTATCCTCTCTTCTTCTTTTTTTTATATATATATAACATCCATCTATTATCGAAAAAAGAAAAGAAGGTAGTCCGATAAGATGTATTTTACTAGTTACATAGAATGCAGGGATGTTGGCATGAGAAATGTTAGAGTTGGTAAATGCAATAAAAAGTAGCGCTAATATAATGTGTTTAGAGACTAAATGCTAAAGAGATAAGTTTGCAGAGGTTGATGAGTATAAACTTTGGTGATTAGGAAAAAGGTAATGATTGTAATGGTGTAGGAATATTCCTGGGTGAAAATGTGAAGATTAATCTTGTAAGCTCTAAAAAAACTATTGATGCTTTATGGGCAATTATATTAGTTTTAGGATTAGAAATTTCTAACAGTATTAGTGGTTATGAACCCCAAGAAGAATTGAGAAGTTAAAAAATTTATCAAAAAAAAAAAAAAAAGACGAAAGCTTAAAAACAATGTTGGGAGGAAATAGATGGAT
>JAUPMG010000010.1:6463430-6479278 GCA_031762675.1 Pachysandra terminalis
ATATGAAGGATTTGGGAGAAGCTGATGTGATATTAGGCATTAAAATTATACACAATGAGAATGGTATAGCCTTATCATAATCTCACTACGTAGAGAAGATTTTAAAGAAGTTTGAGCACTTTAATTTTAATCCTGTGAGCATTCCCTATGGCTATAGTATTCACTTGTATAAAAACAAAGGTGAAAATATATTACAGCTACAATATTCTAGAATCATTGACAGTCTGATAAATTTGATGAACTGTACTAGACCTGACATAGATAATGCAGTAGGCAGATTGAGTAGATATACTCATAGTCCAAACCAAACCCATTGGACCGCCATATCCAAATTATTGAAATACTTAAAAGAGACCATAGACTGTAACATATACTCTACTGGCTTTCCTTTTGTGTTAGAAGGATTTTGTGATGCTAGCTGGATAACATGGAATGATGAGATAAACTCTATGAGTGGTTTTGTGTTCACCTTGGGAGATGGAGCCATTTCCTGGAAATCCACTAAGTAGACTTGTAATGCTAATTATACTCTGGAGTCTGAATTTGTAGCCTTAGAACTAGCAGGTAGAGAAACTGAGTGGCTTAGAAACCTGTTGGCAGATGTACCTTTAGTGACCAAACCAGTACCCTCTGTGTCCCTACATTGTGACTGTCAGTTGTTATAGCAAAGGCAAAGAACAAAATTTATAATGGGAAGAGCAGGCATATAAGCCTAAGACATAACACAGTAAGGCAATAGCTTACTGATGGAGTCATAACAGTTGACTTTGTGAGGTCAAAAAAGAATCTAGCAGATCTTATGATTAAACCACTAACTAGAAAGTTAGTATGTGAAACATCGAGGGGGGATATGGGGCTAAATCCCTTAGAATGAACTAACAGTGATGGCAACCCAACCTACATGAATGGAGATCCCAGGAAATAGGTTCAATGAGTATAACAAGTCACTTAAGGAGTTCGATAGCACTGAATAGTGACGTATTCCTATGATGTGTGCAGTGCTAATTGCAGTGTGTGAGGATGATTTTCTAAAACTCTTAATAAAGTCCATATCCTTTATAGGTGGTATGTTTATCTGCAATTACATACTTGGTGGATTTTACCTATGTGAGTGTGAAGTAGAGCCGCTTCTGTTGAGAGTTAGGCAGACTCTCTAGAGCACTCATGAAAATCCAGGTAACACATGGCCTAAATGTGTCAACCCGCTAGACGAAGACTATGGTAGGGTATGATGTGGGTCTCAGTATTAGCTGTTTACATAAAAGAGATTAGGTTCAAGAATTTATTCCACCTCGACTCTGTAGACACTGTATTGAAAAACCCCAAATACGGTTAAGCCTGAAAGACACTGATATAACTGCATCCTATTCTTATAAGCACTTGACTAGGTCTGTTTTTGAATTTTGAATCATATGGGGGATTGTTTGAATATGATTTTAAAAATTCAAAATATGCTTTAATTTTGAACCGATTTGTTTGATTTCAAACGTTTTGTATTTAATGAAAATATCAGTTTTGGGGGCAGTTTTGCAATTTTACATTAATTGGGGCAATTTTGATTATGTTTTAATTGTGGGGTCGTTTTGGACCATGAAGATCCAAAATGACTAAGCATTAAATTGTCTAGCCGTTTAGGCCCAATTAAGGGCCAAACGACTAGATCTTGGATTATAAAAGGAGCCCCTCACCTCCTTTGTTGAGACACACCTCAAGCCAAGAGTTCTCTCCTCACTCTTCTTCACGTTTTCTGCAATTTCTGCAAGTGCAGAATTTTCTTTTCTTCTTCAAGTTCTAGTCAAGTGCTACATAAGCTTCTTTGTCCTTAGCCCGGTACGACTGTGTAATATACCAAAAGGGAAAACCGTTGAATCTTGGAGGCCAACCGTTAGACCTGCTACACTGCGGATATGATCCAAAAGGGGGCGAATTTGGTTTCAAGGACAGTGACATTGTCACGTCTCGGTTCATTAAAACAGATAAGTTTGTATTTATTTTATTATAATTTTTGCCTAGCCTGTTAAACCCATTATCCCTTTCTTCTTCTCATCTTGTTTACAACCCCTATATCCTCCAACAAGCCTTTGGTGGGAACCTCTTTTGTTTATTTTTTTAATTTCCAAGATGACTGCAACATATGCTTGATTTATTCTTTCTCAATTTCTTCACGTGGTTCTTTGCATTATGAGGATTTTTTTGATTGGTTGTAATTATTAAGTTTGATTTTTAACTTTAGGATTTTTTTTTTCATTGAACTATATCCATGTAACAGTTCATCATTTTAGGTTTGTTACGGTTTCCAAGCTACAAATTCCACTAATCTTATTTTCCGTTGTGTTATCTTTTGTAAGTCCAGGAAAAAGGTGGGTTTCATCAGGTTAGCAGCTCTGAATAACTTTGCTAAATCTGTTATGACACGTATCCTGAACCATATTTCAATCTTTTTCTATGGAGTTTCCTCAGACGATGCATTGTAGTGAGACCTTGTTGCAGTGGACAGGTGTGCAAGGCTTAGTTAAGGTGTTCTCTGGAGATAACATAATATAATGGTATCAATTTGTAACAGTAATTAAACTAGGCCTTCTCACATGTGCTTCGTGGATCACATTTTTGTGTATTGCAAGATGGCTCAGGGGATCTGGTCTTTTTCTTTGTGGATTAAAGGGTTGATTGGTTTTGCCAATGAGGGTATGTCATCTTGTGGCCCTATGGAGATTCCAAGGGTTGGGAAGTCGGGGCAAAGTGATGTACAGAGTACTATTTCATGCCATTGTGGCATATCTGGAGGGAGATAAAGAGGAGGATTTTTTATGACGCTAGGTCATCTACACGTATTGTGATTGATGCTCTAATAATTTTAGTAGCCTCTACATTACAGAAATTTGGAGGTGTAGTCCTGTTAGAGGTTATAAGAGGTCAGGGTTGACATAGACATCCCCATTGGTGCAGAGGTGTGTAGTGGATTGGATGACCCCTTCTGAGGGTTCGTTCAAGTTGAACTTTGATGGCTGTTCCCTTGGGTGGTGCTACATACTTTCTGAGGTCCAATTGGTAAAGGGGATTCTACTAGGGTGAGCTGTATGCTCTAGTGACAGGAAAGGTTGTCAAATTGTGAATTGATTCGAAAATTGTTAAGGGCACTTAGAATTGAATCGTAATTTTGAGTCGTAAATTGTAAGATCATTACTAGTTTTAGTAAAAGTAGGGTTTGAGATTTAGGCTTTGGGACTTCTTTTAGGAAAAATGGATTTTTTATTGTTTAAAATTAGTAAACTATGTTTTTTTTTTACAAATATTTAATCATTTTAGAGTACTACGTTCTATATGCTTTTTTACGTATATTTAATCATTTTAGAGTACTATGTTCTATATAAACAAGGATCAAACCAAAAAGGGAAAATTTTCAGTATAAAAAAGAAGTGAATATTTTTTTAGTGTTGCAGAGTTGAATCGTATGAATTGTACGATTAAATCGTAAATCGTAAGATTCAAGCATAAATCGATTTGACTCGATCTAAGGATAAAATTGAATCGTAAGATTTTAACAACAAAGGTGACAGGTATTCGTGAGGCAGAATCAAGGGGGGTTATCCCCTTTAGTAGTAGAGGGGGATTACTCTACTATATTTTCTGGATGGCTATCTGACCAGTTGTGCTCCTGGAAACTGTCACGTTGTTCGGTTGTCAAAGTCTTGGACTAGTGATTTGAACATCTCATTCAATCATATCCCTAGATCAGCCAATGACATAGCTCACAGGTTGGCCAAGAGAGAAACTGTGAGTGTTGACAGGTTCTATGATCTCCCTACAAACGAGTTGATCCATGGGGCATGATGGAGTTTTTTGGGTGTTGCTCGTAATCTGTGTGGGTGTCGGTGTGGGGGGCTGTATTAACTTGCTTTGCCTTGTTTCCTTTGTTTTTACATTGTATCTATTCACTTTTTTTCTTCAGGTGCTCTGTTTGAGCTGCCCGTTGTGTTATATTATCATCTTTCCTTATATATATGTATATATAGATATATAACATCCATCTATTATCAAATAAAGAAAAGAAAAGAAGGTAGTCCAATAAGATGTTAGTTTACTAGTTACATAGAATGCAGGGATGTTGGCATGAGCAATGTTAGAGTTGGTAAATGCAATAAAAAGGAGCGCTAAAATAATGTGTTTAGAGACTAAATGGTAAAGAGATAAGATTGCAGAGGTTGATGAGTATAAACTTTGGTGATTAGAAAAAAGGTAAGGACTGTAATGGTGTAGGAATATTCCTGGTGTGAAAATGTGAAGATTAATCTTGTAAGATCTAAAAAAACTATTGATGCTTTATTGGTAATTATATTAGGATTAGAAATTTCTAACAGTATTAGTGGTTATGAACCCCAAGAAGAATTGAGAAATAATCTTAAAAAAAATTTATCAAAAAAAAAAAAGAAAAGAAGAAACCTTAAAAACAATGTTGGGAGGAAATAGATGGATTAGATCAAGTAATTCTTGATGCATCCATCGAGTAAAAGATGGTGACTGCTGTGACAAAGTATGTGGAGAGCGAGTTTCCAGAATCTGGACACAGAAATGAGATGGGGAAAGCATTTCTTTAAGTTTGTAATGGCTTATGTATCTCGATTGATTAAAGTGCGAAAATGTGTGAGGGGCTTCTGTATCTCGATTGATTAAAGTATTTTTTAGAATTTTGTTTACTAGGAAAATGCAAGTGCTTGGAGGAAAAACACTGTGATACCCCTATATAAGAACAAGAGATGTCCAAAAAAATTTACCAATCAATGGAGAGTTAAGCTTATACTCTAATGCAAATGGAATGGGTACTCCATAATTTGGAAAAGACCCTTAAAAGCAAAGACGTCTTCAATTACCTATTGAATGAGACCAAGATTGCATGATCTTTATAAGACTCAACAATATTATTATTAAAACATGGTGAAGGTGTATGTTCATGATAAGTATTCTGGCTTTAAATTTCCTTTTCCTTTGCAAATACTTTAATTTAGAAGAGAATTGAAAACCTAGTGGCCTCTAAGAGTGTTGAACCAAATTGACCTATTAAAAAAAGAAAAATAATGGACCAAACTTGAACCAAATCGGATTTTTCCATTATAAAAGGAATAAGTCTGTAACTTGTAACATTACGAGCTCATTCTAAGTGAAAATATAGGTTCAACTCATAGGTTGATGGTCATAAAAGTTTGCATTAGGAGATGGAAGAGAGGAAAACACATAAAAAATGACCCAAAAATAAAAAGGTGGAACCCCAAAGGAGAAAAGATAATGATTTTAAAGAAAATTAATGTAAGAAGGAACATGGGATCTTGAAGCAGAACCTACACAAATGTGGGATGATTGCCTTGAAAGAATGGGAAAGACAATCTTAGGGGAATGTAGAGGTAAAATTCTATCCCACAAAGAAACTTTTGTCGTTGAATGATGAGGTTCACAAGGTTATTAAAGAGAAGCGGCTCTATTTTAAGACTTGGCAAAGAAATAAAAGGGACAACTTAAAATATATATATATTTGCAGTGCAAAAAAAAAAAAACAGAAAAACAGAAAAAGAATGAAAGAAAATTAGTGAGGCCGAATGACAAGCATTTAATAACCTATTGAATAAGCTAGTATAAAAGAGGGCTTTACCCAACAAAAAAAAGTATAAAAGAGGGTGAGAAATATGTGTATACACTTGCAAGACTATAAGAGAAGGCAAGAAATCAAGTTGGACGCATTCTCCACTCCTCTTCTAGCCCACCCATCTGCCATCTCATTCGCTGATCTCTGAACATGAGAAAAGGATATTCTTAGACCAAGGGTAAGATGATGAGCACGCCTAACCCAATGAGCATATCTCCATGGACACCTACCGTTAACTGACTTCCAAGAGATAACTGAAAAAGAATCCCCCTCAACCTGTAGATTCTCCATTTTCATCTTCCTAGCTTCTCCCAAATCAGCAATCAAGGGTCTAATCTCAGCAGTGGTAGGGTTTGCTACACCAATCGGGCCCAAGAATACATGAAGAATTGCTCCATCAGAATTCCTGAAGACCGCACAAATCTCAGATCTTCCTGGGTTACCCAAAGAGGAAACATCAAAATTAAACTTGATGAAACCCCTATCCGGCGCGCAACAAATCACCTTCATCAAACGAGCAGGAGAGAAATAGAGCAAATCACACCAACATCTGGTAATCGAATCCAAAGAGATACCCTGGAATGCCTGCCACCATCCCCAAAATCGAAGTAAACCCATGCACAGAAGAATATTGTTCATGGGGATGTTTTTTGGAATGTGGTTTTGAAGAGTAGGATAAAGTTATTTTTGCCTTTGTTGGAGCAGCTGATGATCTTGTGGAATATGCTAATGTAAAATACAGCTTTCCCTTTTCAGATCCTCAGTTTTTGTCAATAATGTGGTTTCTTTTATGGTTATTTTCCATTTGATATGCTATTAATATGGTTCCTTAAACATTTCTTCTTTTTTACCAGCCTATTATAGTGATATTTGTGTTGGTTCAATTGCATGCCGACTTGAGAAGAAAGAAGGTGGCACTGTTCGTGTTTACATTATGACGCTCGGTGTTTTGGCACCATATCGTGGACTAGGAATTGGTGAGTACGCTACTTATTTTCCCTTTTGCTGAAGCTTCCTTATTTAGGTTCAGCTAGCTTATGGTGTCAAAAGCATTACTGGTAGTTTCACACTATCGTTTTCGCTGAAGCTTCTTTTAAAATGATAGTTCTATAACTGATCACATCGAACTCTCCAAATATGTTTATTATGCATAAAAGCATTTTTCTTTTACACCGAAGCATTTTGGATGATTCGGTCCCCGTCAAGTTGAGCTAGTTACTGTTTCTGGGTTTCACGCAGGTAGCAAGCTGTTGAACCATGTCCTTGATCTCTGCTTCAAGCAGAACATTACAGAGGTTTACCTGCATATCCAGACGAATAATGAAGATGCCATCAACTTTTACAGGAAATTTGGCTTTGAAATCACAGACACCATCCAGAACTATTACACAAATATTACACCACCAGACTGCTATGCTCTTACAAAGTTTATTACTCAACCTCAACCCAAAAAATGAAATCACAAGCTACTTTTGGACTGGTAATACCGCGGGTTGTTAATCATTGTTTCTCATGTTCTCTTCTATGAATGGAATGCCCTTAATTACAATTGTTTTACTTTGTTGTAGATTGGGACTCTTCAGATGACATGACTGGTAAAAGGGTTTCCGCAGTTAATTCAAAACTGTCGAATGAAGGAAGCACCCTTGAAAACAGTAAGGAATTGAAATTAAAGCCTTATGTTGGGTTGTAAAATGTTTTCTTTTGAACATTTTCAATGAAATTGGTCATAGTCCCCGTTTGTGCCAACCGGAAATATTAGTGTGGCCAACGGGTAATAGTTAGTTGTTGCGTGTATTAGCTCTAGATTATGAATTTACTAATTGGGAGCACATGAATTGGTGAGAATCTATTGGGTGGTTATGTAGATTTTAGTGGACAGGATTGATGACGGCAAATGGAGTCTGGTTTCTCACTGTAATGGATGCCTTTAAAAGTTGATTTGAGGACATTTAGGCTGCGTTTTGCGCAAGAACTTATTGCAGTTTATAGATTATATAAGCACTTTTTAAAATTAAATGTGTTTGGTAGCGCATATGGATAAGTGCTTACCCATAAGCAGTAGAGGAAGGCTATACATAAGAAGCTGTTGAGAGCAGTTTCTCCCAAGCTCTTTATGTTTTAAGCTATTTTACAACTTTAGTAATATTTTTAAAATATCTATTTTACCCCTAAACTGTCATAAGCAGTTAAATAAATGTTATTTTTAAACTTTAATAATATTTTTATAATACCTATATTACCCCTAAACTTTCATAAGAACTTGAATAAATGCATTACCAAACGTTATTTTCTTCAAACAAGCAGTTTATTGTTGCTGTGGATAAGTGCCCCCATTGAGCAACTTATCCAACAAGTGCTTATCCATAAGCACAAGCTGAGTAAAATAGCTCAAGCTGAAATGTTTAAACGGCAAGTAAACTAGAATTCTCTACAGCATAAGCCAAATACGATTTCTGGGCCACGAGCCACCACATAGATGAGGCAATTGTGAAAACCTCTTCAAAAGTGCTTTTCGTAAAATTTTGGATCTACAACTGATTGCACAGTAGCACAGAAATATGATTTATTCTTGACATGTCAACAAACACCCCAAGGCTGCATTTGGTCTAGCTTGTGCTTTTGGATAAGCACTCATTGGATAACTGGCTCAATAGGAGCAGTTATCCACAACAACAATAAATTGCTTACTTCGTTGGATAAGTGGCACAATGGGAGCACTTATCCACAGCAACAACAAATTGCTTACTTGAAGAAAATAGCGTTTAGTAAATACATTTATTTAAGTGGTTATGAAAGTTTAAGGTGGCGTTTGGCCCGGCTTGTGTTTATGGATCAACACTTATTGGATAAGTGGCTCAATGGGAGCACTTATCCACAGCAACAATAAGTACTTGAAGCAAATTGCGTTTGGTAAAAACATTTATTTAAGTGCTTATGAAGAAAATAAGTGTTTTCTTCCTAAGCCTAAACTTGGGTTAACCCGAAATGGACCAAATCAAATGGTGATGGTGGTGGAGTGGTGGTAGTGGTGGTGGTGGTGGTGGAGTGGGGGTGGTGGTGGTGGTGGTGGTGGTGGTGGTGGTAGTAGTGGGGTGATGGTGGTGGTGGCGATGGTGATTGAGCTGTTTATGATTACATTGTAAGCTTCTCCTTATGAGTAGCCTTCCTCATTATGGATACACTTACCCAAATGCCCAGCTAAACACGTTTTTAAATTTAATAAGTACTTATATAAGCTATAAGCTGCAATAAGTGCTTATAAAAGCAATGCAAACTCCACCTACGGATAAAATAGATACTATGAAAATATTAGTAAAGTTTAGAAATAACATTTATTTAAGTGTTTATGAAAGTTTAAGGGTAAAATAAGTACTATAAAAATATTAATAAAGTCGAGAAATAGCTTCCCGCACAAGTGATAAAAGAAGCTGTTTTCAACAGCTTCTTATGGGTAGCCTTCCTTTGCTGCTTATGGGTAAGCAATTACCCATTAGGTGTTACCAAACACTCTTTAATTTTAAAAAGTGCTTCAATACGCTATAAGTTGATATAAGCACTTATAAAAGCCGGGCCAAACGCAGCCCAAATGCTAAACCTGAACCACCAGCTCCACGTTACCCCAAAAGACAAATGCAATGAAGGGAGAATACACCACCATTTACAGTTTTTAAGAACCTAGTGCAGACTTTCATGAAAGCTTAGATGTTAAAATATTGCCAATGTGGTTTTATGTAGTATCGTAGACAAGGGAATGGGGAAAAGATTTACATTTGTACAAAGGGAATATAACATAATGGTACACCTACAGTTTAAGCATTATACAATCTGAAGAACCCTTGGATTCAGTTCATACAACTTCAATATTTGAGATCTTTTTTTTTCCTATTTTGGATGAAGGCTTCAAGCAGAGCTGCTGCTAACATCAAAACATTGTGATTGCATCAAGATATCCAACGAGAACGAATAATATGCCTCACCACCCAAATCTACAGGATTATTCAAAGTTTGTTTATCCTCCATGGGATTCTGGCACCTACAAATTGCGTCGAGTCACAAATTAAGAAAATTTCCAAGTTTTAACTTGTAATAGGATGGTATAATTGACAGGATCTAACCTTAATCAGTACTTTGTGCTTGATCATGCTCGATGAAATCTAGGGCTTCTTCCTTGGAAACAACATTTACACGGCTGACCCTGTTTTTGTGTGTTACCCCATATATCTTATCAGCAACTTTCACAAGCTCTGAGCGAAATGTTGTGGTTATAAACTGAGTATTTGCCATGTCTGCCAGGCGGCGAATCATATCTATGAAACATCTGATTAAGGATTGGTAGGATACCAAACAAATAGTTAAATTTCCATGTGGAACAACATTTAAAGCTAAAGCAAACAATGGAAAAGATAAAGAGATTGAGAAAGTATCTAGCAACAATAATTCAAAAAATAGGGTGCCAAACCAACATGTAGATCTAATTGCAGAACCAGTAATTTCCATAGTAGCAAAGGGTCATATATTGATTTCAGCTAATACTTAACATGCCAAATATTAAACTTACACAAGGTCAACAAATACATAAGAACTCCCAAAACACTAGGTGCATGGCAGCTAGATCATGCAAGATGGGCCGATCCAAGATCTCGTCTCAAACTTGCATGGTCCAGAACAATGCCCTTGTGCTTACATTATCAGGATTCAGGACAAGAATCTCTTAGTAATAGATTGATGCCTTTCCGACAGAGACATTTAGAACCACCACAGAGCATAGGTTCTAAACTATAGCCCTTTGGAGGGTACCACATAACAGGTCAAAGATCAATATTGATGACCTAATGAACTATATGATATACCGAGTAAGTACATAGATATGGGCATATATAGATATGTGCATAAAAATATATGACTACGTATAGCATGCATGTAAAGATAGACCATGGAGATACAGAGGTAGATAAGGAGAACAAAAATGACAGATGGTAAATAGGATACTTCCCACAGCAGTCCTGTACTGGGGGTCTAATGCTGCATCAATCTCGTCAAAAAGATAAAAGGGAGCGGGATCACATCGCTGTATGGCAAAGATCAATGTCAAGGCCACAACAGTTTTTTGACCCCCAGACAGTTGCTTCATTGACTGCGTCTCGCCTTGGCCAGTAAAAGAAACCTGCCACAAGAGATGCCAATTCAAATACCATTTATTTCATTTAAAATCGGAAATGAACACCTTGGTAATGAGATACCTTTACTTTGACGCCAATGTATTTCTCTACCCTTCCCTCTGGGTCTACTTCACGAGGAGCATCCTCATCATCATGATCGTCATCTCCACAATCGCCATCCTGTAGAAATCAAAAATAAATATGCCACTGCAAGAATTGAAGATACAAAGTGCCAAAACAGTCAGAAGCCCAAAGAAATTGCAATTTCACTCGAGCTTTATTCACAATGTGAAATATTAATAGACATCCTCCCGTGGACACAACAGGCAACAAATTATCATTGTGCATGCAACAACAGAGTTTAAATTATGTAAACATATTATTGCGAAATCGGCCTGCTCATATGGATACTTCTAAATGAACGTTGTACCCATATCAGACATGTACCAGTCACGTATCAGACTCAACACTCAATGGATTCTTGTACCACACTCTATGTTGCATAGGTACGTGTACATGCGCCGGAATCTGACACGGATACGAGGTATCAGATTCGGCGAACCCAAAAAAATAGGATTCAGGGATTCAGAATATATTTGAATATTTTTATATTATTATATAGTTAAATATAACATAGAAATACAAAAGTATAATGAGTAATTGAAAATACAAACTTATATATTAATTTTGAAAGTAATTACTCATGTAAATAATATAAATATATTGACATTATTTTACAATATTATTAAAGCCACTTTTTTTTATTTAGTTAATATACAAAGTACCAATTATAATTTTTATAACTTTGAAGGTTAGAAAGTTGATTTTAAAAAAATGTAACTGTAAATAGACTTTATGAAAAAGATTATTTAGGTCTTTTGACCTAAATGTTCCTTCTTAGATACGCCACAACATATGGCCTGAAAGAGAAGTTTCTGTTGGAGAAGACTTGCCCAAGAGGAAAAAGAAGTTGTTGGAGGAGAACTTGCTGAAGAGGAGATAATGTTGAGTCTGATACTTCAGCAAACCAGGAGGGTGATCTCCTGGCAAAACAAGGGGCTCTCAGGGAAGCATGGATTCCGGTCAAGGAGATACTCCAATCTAGCCATAGAATCTAATGTCTGTTACCATTTATATTGGAGGCTTGTTTCTGATGTTTAAATGACTTTTAAATCTTGTTATGGTTGATGCACTGCTGTATTTGGAAAATGCTAGGATTATTTCAATCTACTTATGTAAAAACCTTTTGTTAGATATATTAATATATATATATATATACACACACACATATATCTCATAAAAAAAGTATTAATGGGAATTAGGGCTTTTTGTTTTTTTTTCCTAATTTTTTAACAGAAACTTCTGATTTACTTTCCTCCTTCCTCTCTCTTTCGCTCCTAGTAGTTTGGCTAGAATCTCTTTTGGCATTATGATTCTTTTTTTCTTTTTATTTTTTTTTTCTTGGGATTCAGCAAGCAACCAAATCAGGATATGTCTGTGGCGAGCCCGTGTCCGAATCTGTGTCCAAACGTATGGACACACGATTCAGACAGGGGCTAGCAGAATCTGTGTAACATAGACCACACTGAAGTTCCTTTTATTTCACATCACCAATAAACATTTAACACAGCATCGACCAATTTCAAAGTGGATAACATAATATTATAAGCCATTAAGCCCTTGTTTACATATACATAAAGCAATTCATAAGATATATTATTTTTAATTCAATATCTGAATAAAATTATTTTCTTCAACATGATTCAAATGCATTGCCATCCTCACAAATCATAATTTCTTGGACTTCCCAAATCCGACACTCCATACCAGTGTCAAATTCTGATACCGATGCTGGTACCAATGAACACAGATTGGTTTGACAGATCTGGAGCTACTTTCCAGAGCCTTTTAGTGAGACCTAATTGGAAACAACAAAGGAAGGTTTACATGAAACCGAGATTAAATAAGGAGAACGGGATGGAAATGTAGCACAAACACATTGTTTTAGAAAGGATACCATGTGTTAAAGCAAGGTGCGCCATGTCGACGTCACCTGTCATGTCGCCAGGTGGCGTTGGCAACATGGTGTAAAAAAAAGGGAAAATGTTGGTGTAAAAAAATTAAAAAAATTCCCCTTCTCGACATGGGGGAAATATCGAAAAAAATTTGAATTTTTCCCCCCACACGCCGAAACCAGGGTAAAACGACTTATACCATGGTTTCGAGTCACCCACCTCCGAAATGGTGACATGTCGCCCGACATGGGCGACATTGTATACACTGTGTTAAAGGTTCTCTTAAATATCATTCAATAATCAACAATAAAAACTCAAAACAGAAAAACTGTACCTTTTTTGTCATACAACCTTCATAAGTGGGATCCATGCATGTAATATTAACATCAACTCGGATTCAAATTTATATTCACTTTGGAATTCGGCAATTGCAGAAGAGAATATACTTGAGCAAGTGTTGAAAACCATCACCTAAGAATCACACATTTTAACCAGTGGACAAGTGTAACTCAAAGGTCCAATTTCAATGTCATTATCCACCTAAACGGCTTCCACCACCATTACCCCCACGATACACAATGTTTGAATCATGGGGCACAAGCAACAGAAGGATACATTGCTCGTGCCATTACCCATGAAGATACAAGCACTAAAGGTTCTGAGACACAGTGACCAAATTAATGGCCCAATAATTCATTAAAAAGAATAATTATTCACAAAAGAGAAGAGGAAGGGGAAAATATAATTTCTGGAAATTAGTTATATGCGATCATATCGTATTCAGTACTCCATTTCTTCAAATGAAATACAAATTGTTTCTAGGCATCAAAGAGGCTGGGTTTGAAAAGGTAAACCTCCAAGTAAGAGATTACTTTTTCCCCTACTGGTAAACGGTCAAGATATTAAGCAGCCAAGAAGTTTTTAGAACCATAGATGTCAAGAAACTGACATCACACTATACAAAAGAAAAATAGATAAGCAGATGGGTATCATAAGATAAGTAAAGCAGCAAACAGCAATGGAGAGAACCTTTTTTTTCATCATGACCAAGAAACCATGGCCACCTTGCACAAGCTCGGAGAATACTTCTCGGAAGTGCCTAGCAACACCTTTGAACGTACGTTCAATTGATTCATCCTTCCGTTGATCTAAAACTGAGATAAGTTCTCTAATTTTCTGTAGAAGTACACAGATGTTAACCTCAAGAGATTGTGGTCATATAACAGGCTCATAACTACTATAGGAAGTTACTATTAAGAGGCTCAAGTGATGAGGAAAATAGCAATTAATACCTCATCACCTGCATCCAATTCAGCTTGTCTTTTCTGGAGTTCTTCTCGTTGCTCTGTGAAATTGATATATTGGTCAAGTGCTTTCTTATTTACATGGCTAAACTGCTGTAGTTGCTCATTGCACTTGTGAAGCATTTTATACAATTCTTTGATGCTTTTCCGCTTATACCTGTTTATTGTAATTTAAAATAAAACAAATTAACCAATTCATTTCTAAAGCAGTAAAAAGAAACATGTTCATAGCATTAGCACCAATCTGAGTACGCAACAAATACAGCCAAGAATTAATAATAGGAGTCCATTCTCCAACATGAATTGATACATAGATCTCTGTGTATAATTTACATGAACTACATAATTATTTCGACATTTGTGTCATAACCTCTGGCATGTTACTCCAGCAACCAGCTACAAAATAGTTTCTTACACACTACCCTTGTCATTTGGATTCCTAAATGTGAGACAAAAGGGGGAGTTACCAGTCTTGTCTACTTAAACGTGTAGACAAAGTGCTGCACCCGTAAGATCATGGGTGACTCACTTCTTTTTGCTTATAAGAAACAATAAGTTGTTCAAAGGTATTGAAATGTAATACAACTGTAAGATAATGAAGACATTACATATTTCTTGCTCTGAATTTTTCAATTGTGCCAGAGAAACTTTATGAGATGTCAAGCTAAAAAAAGAGAGAGGAGGCATGTTAGTAAATTCCGTAATGATTGAGGCCCAAGAGAAAAAAAAGAGATAATGTTTAGGAAATTGAGCACTAAGAAATCTTTCTTTCGTTCGAAACTTCTTCTATTCCTCTCCTTCCAGATAGTCCAACAAATAGCTGGAGGTCACATGTTCTGCAAAAGGGATTTTCTGCTTCGGCCTTTCTTCCAAACCCAACAACTTTGCAGATCATCCAAACACAATGTCATAGCCCAGCCCAAAAACTGGACACGAAAGAATTCCACACCTGGGTTGTAATATAACCTACCAATTCCACTTCTGACCCACATAAGCAACATCTGTTGGCCAAATCCCATCCCCTATTTATCAAATGATCAAAAGTAAGAATCTTGTCATAGACAGCCATCCACCCGAAAAAGGCTACCTTCTTAGGGATGAGCCATTGCGAAATTAGCCTAACCGGACCGCCAATAAAAAGCTCCATCTAATATAAATGGAGGAATAAAGAACAGACAGGAAACACCACTTATTGTCCCACAATTAACACCTTCTATCTTCACTCTCCTCAAAGACGTAAGAGTTTGGCATAAAAATTAATGAGAAGAGACCGAAACCAATTTCCAATCAAACAATGCTCTGCAAAAACCAAGGTTCCATGACAATCCCCTAGCATCCCTCATCAACAACTCACTACCATATGCATCTTGACTACTAGCAACCTAAAGAAGATTGGATATTGGAGTCGCAAGAGTTGTACCCTACACCACCCATCCAACCAGAAAGTTACTCTTTCATCATTACCCACCATGAAATGAAAACTCTTATCAAGCGGTCCCAACATACGATATCGTTTGCCAAAGACAACTCCATACATGCCAGTGTAGTCCCTACTCCCTATAGGACCAGCCACCTTGGTCGCTTCCACATTTTGTAATAATATCCTTCTGCCAAAGGCTCTTCTTTTCTTCACCAACCGCCAGCTCCATTTCCCCAAAAGAGCAACACTGAATTTCATCAACTTTCGCAATCCTGAGCCTCCTACTTCCTTAGGTTTGCACAACTAATCCCA
>JAUPMG010000010.1:6481627-6493228 GCA_031762675.1 Pachysandra terminalis
TGTGGAAATCCCCCCCCCCCCCCCCCTAAAGAAACATCTCCCATCCTCCAATTCTTAAAAAAAAAAAGCATCTCGGCAAAAGGGGCCACATCAATGGGTTCAATTGCATTTATCTCCTCCTCTCTAAGCAAATTCAAATCATTACAACAAGCTAGGCCCTGATCCCCATCTCCACGAGGCAACAACCCTTTGGCAAAGCATCCATACCGTCCAAAACATTATTGAAGCACCTGTTTCTTTTAAGACTTAAACTTCTACTTCAACCATTGGCGCAACATCGATGGACAGATCCCCATTTCCACCCACACCCCTAGCTTCCACGCTTCTAATACCAACCCTCTTCCCCTATCACATCGAATATCATCCTAGTTGGAAAAATAGGTTCACAACATCCCATAACCAGAAACATCATTCACAGAAATAAAATAAAAAGAGGAAGAGACGAGAAGGGGTATGATAAGCACAAGAGGAAAATTTAAATGTGAATTTACAGGTGTAGGCTTAACAGGTGTAACATACATATATGAAACTAATTCACACCTCCATTCAAATGGCCAGAAGGCTCAAATCCCTTTTGATCAACTTGAGGTCAATCCCACTAATGAAGAGCAAGGGTCCTTTCGAGAGAAAGAACATCTTCATGCTCTGAAAAATGCTGCTGTAATCTGCTTCAGTTCACTTGTACCATCAAACACTACTGAAACCAACCTAGGTTGACGCAACGGAATCTGCCGGTAAATCTTTGAAACAAGGGGTCCTCCTATGAGCCTCCAACACCATAGGAACGAGGATTATCCCTACCAAATGGTTGTGAGATCGAGCTGCTATCAACAATGGACATAGATGGGCTTCCTTTTTAAATGGGCTTCCCGTCACCCCCAAAGGGAAAACTGGACTCAGTGGAGTCCTCCTGTTAATATAACTCCCATCCAAATTCCCTATGATAATCCACAATTGTTTGCGCTCTATTGTCTGTGGTCCACTCCAATCAGGCCTGATTTAAATGTTAATTTTGCTGGAAATTTCACCAAAATATCGAGAGAGAAATGGGGAAAAATTAGGAAAAACTTAATACTTTTTTACTCAAACTTCAGGGATCACTAAAACATACATTAATACAAACATGTAGTTCAAAATATAACAATAAATAATTAAGCATTGTGATTAACAAACATTGAGGGATCTAAGTAACATAACTGCTATCAACCTGTACATATGAAATGTGAACGACCATCCACCCAAGAGTCAAAATACATCTAAATCTCAAAAACAACATCGAAACAACTAAATATGCAACATCCAAATATATTATGAAATGTATGACAACAATGAGTATCACATCCACATAAAGTGCTCACCCAGCTTGAAAAGATGCATCAACATGCATTTTCAACCTAGTGGAACTAGAGTTAATGCAAAAAATACAACTTAAAACAAAATACATAAGGATGTTAAATTAAATACACCTCACAAATCCCCAAACTTGATGCTTCAATCTTCAATATGACGGATGATCTCGTTTAGATCTTAGAAATTGAATCTTTAGATTTGATTTTGTAACTCAAATTTTGAAGAAAATGCAAAAAAAAAAAAAAAAATTGATTTTTGGTCAACTTGCTGAGAAAAGGATGTTTTGGTGAAAATGGGGCATATTTTGATCGCAATTTCCCCCATATCGACAGTGTCAATGGTTTTAATGAGAAAAAAAAAAAAGGAGAAGGTACATGGCTTTTTCTCCACAAGTATGTGTTACGTGCTTGAAAGACAGTGAATCGGTGGACCACCTTTTCCTTTCTTGTGAGTTTTCCATGAAAGTTTGGGGTTTCTTCACTTAAGAGCATTGGGGTGGTTTGGGTTCCTCCTAGGTTAGTGAGAGATCTTCTTGTGCAGTGGTTTTTCCCTTCTCTTGGGAAGAAAGGGTGTATTCTGTATCGTCTCCTATTTTTCTCTATCATTAGGGAGATTTGGGGAGAATGTAATAAAAGAATTTTTGAAGGATGTTGGAGGAGTCCTTGTTCTCTCATTGATAGTATTACGGGAACTACTGCTGATTGGGCTGGTGTACTTTCAGATTTTAAGGACATTTCTACCTCGGATTATCTCCGGAGTTGGGAATCAGTTGCTGATTTGTAGAGTTGTGTGGGGATGGGTTTATGCTTGTGTGGGTGTTCTAGAGCTTTTTGAGCGACGTTTGTATTTCTGGTTTTCATTTTCTGTATTTTCTGGGAGTGTTGATTTTCTGCCTTTGGGAATTTATCATCTTCTTCCTTTTGTATTTTTTTTTCCTCTTTATATCAATCTCTTCGTTATTGACAAAAAACAAAAATCATATATCGCTGATATCAGTGATATATCAATAAATAGGTGATATATCGATCGGCATATCATCAATTTCGATAAAATGGGGAAATCCCCTAGGAGATAAAATCTCCGAGGGGGGACAAAGAAATTTGGGGAAAATTTATCCAAATTTCGCCGAAATTTAAAATACTGAGCCTGACACTTGACTCCATGATGTTGTTTGGAACATGGCCAAGCCCATACAAGCGGAGCCTAAATCAACGTTATCTATAGATGCAATGTTGACATGTAGCGCTGCAGGATTTTCAAAATTCAAACCCAAATCAAACTCAGCTGTTTGATTTACGCCATTTCGACAGTTGAATCATCCTTCTTCGACACTAGCAATATATCACAGTACCAAACGCTACCACAACAAAGTGCAAACTGTTCATCATAAGGACATTTCTCACCAGTGCCAGAAAGTTCCACCAACACCCCTTTGTCTTTTACCTTTAAACAATCCCCCAGCTGTTTGATTTACGCCATTTCAACAGTTGAATCATCCTTCTATGCTAGCCATACGTCATAGTCCAAAACGCTACCACAACCAAGTGCAAACTGTTCATCGTGAGGACATTTCTCAACAGCACCAAAAAGTTCCACCAACACCCCTTCGCCGTTTACCGTTAAACAATCTCTCCAATTGTCAACATTCCGAAAGGTTTATTTTTCCACCACAAAGGGCAGGCAACCCTAACATCTCCTTTAGAAAGTAAAACAAAAAAGACCACCACAAAAGTCTGATATGAATACACTGTAGATGGCCATCTAACTCTGATATGAATACCCCTTCGCCGTTTACCAACCAAATGCAGCTTAGCCAGAAACTTTGAGATGGCCATCTAACTCTGACATGAATACACTGTAGATCTTCTCCCGAAGAAGTGGCAACATCACACTACAAAAAGACCACCACAAAAGTCCCCCAGCCTCTGGAATAAGCTAAAAACTACATATTCAGAGAAACGCCTACCACCCACACCCAGATATCAGCAACATCTTCTCGCGAGCTTTGGTAACCCGTCCCTAGCAGCCATCGCTCAAGGAACAAATTGGCATAGCTGTATTTCCAACTGTCATTCTCAAGGACATGAGTCACCAACTCCTCCATTGGAAAGTAAAACAAAAATCTATTAAATGAAAACTTCTTCACTTGAAGCACAAAGTGGATCCCCCATGTTTTCCTTGCCCAATCTATAACTTCGTGCACTTTAGGAACTTTCCGATCAAAACCCCCACCAAACAAGCAGGCAGTTCCATATTTCTCCCACCAAAAGTCTCTTGAAAAAACCAGTCTACAATCCTCCCTTGTACCTACCTCTACAAATCCAAGACTCCCTATCCGGCCAAACGAATTCATTGTAACTACCCAATTTCTTCCCCAAATATTCTTCAGCAAAGGATTACAGACAGTGGGAGCCCTAGTATTTTTCTGATAAAATCACAAGTATGTATATATAGTGGGAGCCCTAACCTCTCCGAGAGTACTAGCCCTAGCACTTGAGCTGGTATTCAAGTTTTGACTCACCTAGACTCAGATACAGTATATAATAAATTGATTTCCAAGCCGGCCCCACTTGTCCCCACCAGGAAAATGACCAACCTTCAATGGCAACCTTCTACACTCTCTGACAAGGCTGGGAATTGACCCCTCTGTTGGTGTTTGCTTCCAACACAAGCACTTTAGCCCCTGCTATGAAAGCCCCAACCACTCCTCTCACATCATCCTTACCGATGCAAAGCCCTAAGAATTTAACCAGCCATGATGCTTCATCCTCCCCGATGATAATCTCTATTATGTAACCCTCAGTCCCCTCCCTACTAATATTAGGGTGAATTAAGGTATTCTCTAGATATAAATTCAAAACACTTCCAATTCACTTGATAGACTCAACGCTCCATCATCAATCTAAACAGAAAAACGAGCTCCCTGGAAATTAAGGAACATTATTTACAACACTATTGCGAATTATCTGCTGATCTGATCTGAAAAAAAAAAATTGTCAGTCACAAAACTTTTCAAGTTGAAACTACATAAAAAAATAAATAAAAAATAACATAAAAACAAATAAACAAAAGCAATAACAATTATTCTTGTCTGAGGAATCTACAATACAAATCTGGCTCCATCGCTTCAACCTTAACTGTATGTTCAGCTAGAAGATGCTGAAATCTTTTCTAACCAACCCGACCAGGTCTTTTTTGGTCCATCAATAAACCGTATGGACCATTCAACTTGAACTGTTCAGCATTTTATGACAAGCACAAGAACCTTATACGTCTACGATTCACATTCTCAAATCATCTCAACTGCCTTACCTTTACTCTTAATTCCTATTAGGCTACTTCTAGACTCTCTCATTTATGTATTTTCTTATCTTCCTTCAAGTCAAAATCATACAGTAGCTATAACTATAATTAAATGGAATAAAGAACAACCACAAGGACGTAAACTTTTCAAAAATCAGTTATTTGCAAAAAAATGAAATTTCAAGCCTAATTATAGGCTTCCGACATCAACTATTTAACATTAGAAATGAATGGAACTGTGATCACCAGAATAGTTGCAATTTCCTATGGTTCTTGAGTATTAGGTCTGGAGTTCTATTAAGTAGAGAAAAATCAAAGTCCAGGGAGAAGTAATACATTTCAAAAGCATCTGATGATAATGGGCCCAAATCTCGAATTTTCTTTGAGTAATCATCATGTTTAGCAGTGAGAATATTCCTTTTACTTAATAATTGTTCGAGCTCTTTTGCTTCTTCCTGAAGTGTTCGTTCATAGCTGTCTTCCAAATTCTGCAGAATGCACAAGAAACAATGTTAACACTAGCAACAGGCATGGTTTTAAATTTTGCCGGCATGCCGCCGATATATAGCCATTTCCCCCCTTGGCGAAATGTCTAGCGAAATCGAAATTTAAAACCTTGGCAACAGGTATTAATAAATCAATAAAGTTGACGGCATATAGAAAACCACCTTCAATCTATTTTTTTCATCTTTGATCTTCCTGAGTTGCTTTGTTCTCTCATCTATGTTTTCGGCAACTCCTGAAGAGGATGAAATGTCAAACACTGCAAGGTCCAGGACATATAAATGATTTTTGAATTGGAGATATAAACGCTACTTTGAAGTTCTCACTTTTAAGCTGTTGTGCCACATCATCAACTGATGCTTTAGCATCCTTTACTTCTTGCCTCTTCACCTCAATTTCCCCAGCCAACATCTCAGGCTCTGCAGACAATTTTATGGCCTCCAACTCTTGTTGCCGTCTTACAAGGTTAGTTGATAGATTGGTTTCGAGCTCACTTTTTCTTGTTTCAGTCTATAAATTAAATATGTATATGAGAAGAATAAATCCCACATGCAAAAGAATCCACTTGAACTCTTCATAAATCACATATAGGTTAAGTTAGCAAACCTCGATCCTGTCTGTCTTGCAGGCAATTAGCTTTTCCTTCAGTTCTGTGATTTCAGGGTTCAATCGCGACAAAAGATCTTTTTCCACAGGAGTTAAGTGATCAATAAGGTCAGTTCCCATTTCAGCACGTTTCATAGCAATACCAGCCCTCAGCTGATCAATTTGAGTTTCTGCACTTGTAAGTGACTTTCCCTACAAACAGCAAACAAAGATTCAACAGGAAAAAAACTTCCATAACACCTAACACAAATTTGTCAGTATTGACAGCACTAGCAATGCATAAATATAGAGCCCATAAGGTACCTTCTTCTCAAGAGCTCTAAAAATGGATTGCTTCTGCTTACTAGCATTAGCAATATCCTGCTTAAGTTGCTCCAATTCTGACTTGTCATGAGCCAGTTTGGCATCATTCTTTTGCTGCTCACTGACAAGTTGTGTAATTTCCTGGTCTATCCGTAGGAAAAGATAAGTGAAAACAGAAAGGAAATACACATTCACTTCAAATATAAGACCTATTTAGTACTAAATAGGACCAACAAATGCACACACGGGAGAGTGAGCTACATATGGCTATCTCCGGCATTCTAATCTTAACTACAATAGCTCACACTTAATACTTCTTCGCTCACATTCTAGGAAGAAATGCCCACAAAAGTATACAAAGGAGATGAGGGAGCGTTTCTACAGTTCATGCAAGAGACAGAAATTTGCAAAAGAGATATTATAAATATATGCGGGTGCGTGGGTGCGTGTGCCAACTGAGACATGGGTTTGGATCGGATGGATTTGCAAACAGGATTCTTGCTGCTGATCCTACTAGTTGAGGTTAACCATTGTTAATACTTGTGTATCTGTGAGCGTGCCTGTTTCAAGAGGAGAGGAAGGAATTTTCTCTCATAGAACATGAACTGAAGAAACGAAACCTTAACCACTGGCATCTGAAGTAGAGATAACCTAAGTACTTGCAGAAACACAAGGCTCGTTATGATATACATGGAGACAGACAAATCCATAAACATATGCATGCTATCTATGCCTTTATTAGTATCTTCTTTTTCCATCAAGCTTCATTCCATACAAAATGCAAATAAAACCTCAACCCAATGTTATTCAGATTGAAATGAACATCAAGCCAGATTAACAGAAACGCAATTAGGTGACAGTTTTCTGGTTGAACCATCGGGTTTCTAGCCACCCGAAATGACCACCAATTCAAATGGTTTCGATCTAGTTGTAAAAATATTTCTTCAAACATTGTGACACACACACAAACACCATCATATATATATATATATATATATATGTGTGTGTGTGTGTGTGTGTGTATTCTGATAGTATGCACCATCTAAGGAATCCCGGTCAGAAATTAATTTGCTACATGATAGATAGAGTTTGAGAAACCCAACTTGTTCATGTGGTCCTCATAAGTGCCCCTTCACATGCCAAGTTACAACCCTTATTTTAATGCCTGGATGGCTTTAAAAAGAAAATAAAAAAACCTTGACACTACATGTTATTCAGGTAGATAACCCAACCAAAATGGATTACCTCATGAAAGGAGAAAGACAAATTTTGGCATCAAGTAAAAAAATATTAAATTTGTAAGGATATCTTGAAGATTGACTCTAACTTTCTCTAGCTCATCTTCTTTCACATTGATAGACTTCGTATTTTGCCTAATTATGTTCATAAACTTCAGTTTTGAGCGCCTATAATCATAATACCCTCCAGTCATACCACCCTTCTTGCTTACTTGATCACCTGATAGAAGGACAGAAGTGAGATAATGCAAGGTTTCAAATTCATAAAAGAAACAATATCCAGTACGATACAATTCTGGAAAGTACTATTTCAAAACCTTCCAATGTTATGCAGTCCAAACCATCATTCCGTGCAACCTTTGTAGCCACATCTAGATCACGACAAATTACTGTTCTACCAAAAACCTTAAAAAGAAATTGTATTTAGCAACACGAAAGCACTGAAGAAGAGATTATGTAATCTAGATTAGCTAGAACAGTTCATAGCTAAAATGCAAAAGAAATTCATTTCTATCAGTATAAGTTAATTATATTAATTGTAAAGATGACATACATTATAAGGGAAAACTACATCTTACACACAAAATAAAATTTACAAGAGTTTCAGCTCAAAGAACGATCTAAGGCTGGATTGGTCACAAATATACACTCTTAGTAACTCATAAAATCTATCAACTTATTCTTTTCGCACTCCTTTATAATCGAACCAAGATTATCACAAAATACAAAATGAACTATTGAAAAAATCAGGTATAGCATGAACTTCATGCAACAAATAGCACAGTTCATAATTGTGGTCATTTCAGCACACTATGGTCAAGCAGTGTCGAAAAGTTGAGATGCAGAAACTGAATTCTATAAAATCCCATACATTTATTTATTTCATAAAAGTTTCAGTGTATAGATTCTCACGGTTCCAGAACTCTCGAAGTCGAACACGTATCCTTTTGATTAATGGGCTTCAATATCAATGGCCTTGCAAGGAGAAGATGGCCATCAAATTTGTTTGAACAGAATCAGAAACCATCTCCGCCAACATAGTGATCCATTGCACGAAAAACTTCCACAAACCCAAGAGATGGGAGGAAACTTGAACCAATCCGTCTACATCCCCAAACCTCTAAAATAATATAAAACTTGATGAGACAGATTTCAGACGTAACAGATTTTTGGCAAACTCACTTTTCCACGCATACTTCCACTTGACCCAAGTTTACAGTTTCAGCCTAAAACAAATTTACCATATAGCAAAATAGATTTTCCTAAATATAATATATTTCTTTTTTTTTAATCAGTAAAAGTGTATCATATATTAATTATAATATATTTCTTGAACAGCATTTAGAACATAGTGAAAAATTTATGACTAATGTTCCAACTTACACAGGACAAACTCCGGTACAAATGTATTGATGGGTCTATTTGGCAGAAGGATTGTTTACATAGCCTATACACAGGGTCCCATGTTTGGTGGACAGTCTGGATTGAGGAACTAAGCTATATATGAACATATATACGCATACATACACATATACATATACCTAAACAGATATATATGTATATAAATAGGTTGATCTATCAAGTCCATCAATTGAACATTCTTTGAAATATAAAAACACTTTTTTAAGTTACTAGACTTAAAATTGACATACAATTAAAGTAGAATAATTATTTAAATTTATAGTACCTATATGTTAAGGACAAAATTAATATATCATCATTTAAAATTCTGTAGTAGTATATGTGCCTTAGAGCAGAGAACCATAGGATGTTTAGACTTGTCTTAATGGTTTACCATGCTTGCAAATGTTTGAACAGATGTTGTGATTAATTACTTCTATTAGAAGTATATGTAATGCCATATTTCGATCAGATACATATATGAGCGTGGTCAATGTAATTCCTATATCATTTTCAGTTATACACTTTGGAAAAGGCATGACTAAAGCTTCCTTAGCGTTTCCATGCATATCTGTGTCCCACTACTCTTTTTTCTCTCTTCCAGATGCTGTATTGATAGTAGTTCTGCTACATAGATCACTTTGACAAGTCATGTAAAGAGTTTCCATGCATCTCCAAAGTTTCTTATATTTTCCCCAGTCTTTTTCATAAGCTTCAACACATTTCCACAAAATCTATCTCTTTTCTTTTCGGAACAAAACTTGCGTCAAAACCAATAATTTGAACCACGAGAAAGAAACAATTTAACATTCTGATAAGAGTAACCAAAAAAGTTACCTGATGATGATTTGTTGTTTCCGTTTTTGTAGTAAACTTATAAATTCAAGCTACAAAGGTAGAACCTTATAATTGGTCAGTGCAAAACTTGCATCCTTTTGTGTATGATACGAGTTAAGAGCAAAAATTGGACTTAAACTCAGTAGTAATTGAAAACTTTGAAACGAAGACAAACAAATGCCAATTCAAAGGTGACTCAGTCGACCATTTGCATAATCAACACAACTGCAAACATAATGAGACAATATGCCGAAAATCAACTGGTTTTGTGAAAACTTAAAATCCCAAGAGCCAATGTTCTGAAAGGATTAAACATCAAGGAAAGGTGGTAGTAAAATGAGTTATTCATTGTTTGCAGATAAGATAACAATCAAATGGCACTGATACATTATTCTAATAATTGATGATATAGTGGACTAAAAATGGTGTTATGCGTTGTATTTTTGAAATATCTAAGGCAATTTTTTTAATTACGTAATCCACATTTCGTTCTATGTTATTTTGTGTTTTTACAAGCTTCTACAATTTGTAACTACGTCCAGATTTGACTCAAATCTAATCCCTCGGGATCTATAACATGATTTAAATATAACAACTATTTTTAGAAAAGAATAAACAGCCTAACAGTTTCTCTTTTCTTTAAGTGAATTATAGTACATCAAATCCTGTATCTTAATAAAGTCAGGACCTTTAATTCCCTCTATCCCAATCTTGTCATGGAAAGACTCGCGATAAGTAGTATAGTAATAAGAACCCATTTTCACAAGTCAGACATATATCCAGCAGAACTGCAGAAGTTTCAAAGTAAACAATAACTCGGGAAACAAACCTGTGCAAAAGCTGGAGTATATTGAGAAAGGAATTTCAACTTCTTTAACAAAGGTATTACATCAGAACTGCGTGGATAATTTACATGTGGGGCCTTAACCCTATTCAATGGTATGAAAGTAACCCGCCCACCCTTGGATGAATTAAGCATTCTAATTATCTTGGTTGATACTTCATCTGTTTCGACCACCACATGAAATAAGCTGTAAAAGCAAAACAAAGGAAAGCTTAGCACACAATCTACATGGGATAAAAGGCCATACCCAATACAACAAAACTTGGCGATATGAGACTTCCTGAACCTGTTTCCAGCAGTAACTTCAACGGCAGTAAAGAATTTTTCATCACAATCAAGTAACTCAAATATTGGACCATGTACTCCATCAATATTGTACTCTCTGCAGATATTTCTTACAGAATTCAGTCCTCTTCTGATATCCTATGAAATGTAAACGAGAACAATTATTGAGACAATATCTAAAGAATTTGCACTTTATCAATAAAGTAATTATTCAGGTTCCCACCAAACAATTTCTCATTCACTGATCATGAATATAGCACTATATTTGTCATCAGAATCACCATCCACCTCCATGATCCTATGGCAAGAACAATCTCACTAAAAGAAATTGGCAGTAGTTGAAAGCTAATTTCAGGACTTTTAGCGTCTCAGTGAGGGGTTGGTCACAATTATCAAAAGCCAGAGAGATTGACGTATAATCTAAATCTATAAGTGAAATCTTCCCGATAATAAATGGCACCTTTTCAAACAATGAACAGATCACCATATTAGATCTAAGATTCTAATATAGAAAAGCATTAACAGACCAAAAGAAAGGAGAAAAAGGAAAGAAGCTAAAAACCAAGACATGAAAAGAGAAAGAAGTCGAAGGCAACTCCTGAACTTGGATAAGAAGTGTCTATACTAATCCTGGATACAAAATGGAGGAAATTCCAAATCCAGAAGGCAGTTTGTAACAAATCAGAAAAAAAAATAGAAACCAGTGCAATCTTAATTTCATCTTTTTTTCTTGCTGTAAAATCCAAAGATAAAACAAAAGCAAGAAAAGCTCAAGGAATGTTTAAGCCAAGAATGCTGCTTATTGCATACCAGATCAAGTTAGAATATGTGCAAGTTTTCCCCCCTATTTTCTTTTTAGTTCTATATATTGAACGAAAATAGAAAGCAAGAAAAGTAATACTCACACCAGGAGTGGCATGATCCAGGCTC
>JAUPMG010000010.1:6507770-6532882 GCA_031762675.1 Pachysandra terminalis
AGCAGAGTTCAGGCCTAAGCTGGATGGGTTGACGGTGGACGGTTTATCGCTTGGGGAGGCCGATGAGCTGGAAGAAGTTTTTTCTGAGGAAGAGGTATCGAGGGTTGTTAAGGAAATGGAGGGTAGTAAATCGCCGGGCCTAGATGGTTTCTCTTTGGCTTTTTATAAGTTGCTGGGATGTGATTAAAAAGGATGTGATGAATGTTTTTTCTGAATTTTTCGCTTCTGGCAGAGTGGTTAAGAGTGTGAACACCACTTTCTTAGCCCTTATTCCTAAGAAGGAGGGAGCTTCAGATATTAAGGATTTCTGTCCGATTAGTTTGGTCGGGAGCTTATACAAGATCTTATCTAAAGTATTATCTAACAGATTGAAAAAGGTGATAGCGGGACTTATTAGCAAATCTCAGAGTGCCTTCGTGAGGGAGAGACAAATTTTAGACGGGGTTCTGATTGTGAATGAGTGTATAGATTCAGTGTTGAAGAAGAAGGAGAGGGCTTTGTTATGTACAGTGGACATGGAGAAGGCTTACGACCATGTAAATTGGAACTCCCTACTATACATGTTGGATAGAATGGGTTTTGGTGTGAGGTGGATCTCCTGGATCAGTTTTTGTATCTCAACCCTTGCTTTCTCTGTTTTGGTTAATGGTACATCGGCTGGTTTTTTTACAGGTTCAAGAGGTATTAGACAAGGTGACCCCGTCTCCCTTTTCTTGTTTCTTTTAGTGGTCGAGAGCCTGGGGAAATTGATTGATCGTGTGGAAGGGATCGGCCTTATTAGAGGAGTTCGGGTTTCTGATTCAGCTCCGTGTGTTTCTCATCTTCAATATGCAAATGACACTCTTATTCTTTGCAGTGCCAGGCATTCTGATCTAAGGTCTTTGAGATGTGTTTTTCTGTGCTTTGAGGCGGTTTCAGGCCTCCCATAAATTTGGGAAAGTCTGAATTGATCAGGGTTGGGGGAGGTGAACAATCTAGATCTGTTAGCCGGCTGGTTGGGCTGTCAAGTTGGCTCTCTTCCTTCTACATACCTGGGTTTTCCGTTGGGGACGTCTTACAAATCAGTTGGAGTTTGGAATAAAGTGGTGGAGAGGTCAGAGAAAAAGTTGGCTACGTGGAAAACTAGGTACTTATCCAAAGGTGGGAGGTTAATTTTAATCAAGAACTCCCTCTCTAATCTTCCTACTTATTCTATGTCTTTATTGAAAACTCCTACGTCAGTGGCAAAGAAATTAGAAAGGATCCAAAGAGAATTTCTATGGAGAGGGAATGAGGAAGGCTACAAAAATCATCTCATCAAATGGTCTCAAGTATGCTCTGGGAAGGCAGACGGGGGCCTGGGATTGAGGAGTTTAACTAAGTTTAATGGAGCCCTTTTGGCTAAGTGGTTATGGCGGTTCGGGTTGGAGGAAGGAAGTCTTTGGCGTTTAGTGATCAGCAATAAATATGGTTTGGAGGCAGGGGGATGGATCACTAGAGGCTGCAGATCTTCTCATGGGACCGGTTTTTGGAAGGCTATAAGTAGCTACTCGGTTATGTTTAATAAAGGTGTGAGCTTTAAGGTGGGAGCTGGGGATAGGATTAAGTTCTGGAGTGATATATGGTGTGGGGAGGAGGCTCTCAATAACAGATTTCCAGAAGTGGCGGCATTAGCTTCCAATGTTCAGGCATGGGTGAAAGACTACTTGGTTGTCGAGAACGAAGGGTGGAGATGGGACCTGAATCTCAGAAGAAATGTTTTTGATTGGGAGGTAGAGGCTGTGATTAATCTTTTGGGTCTTATTAATTCTCTCAACAATAGAGAAGTTGAGGATAGGAGATTCTGGAAATGGACAGCGGATGGTAGGTTTTCGGTGAGTTCTATGTACAAGAGTTTGTCGGGGACAGCTGAGAGGTTAGGCCCGTGGAAGTTGGTTTGGGGGGATGGTTTTCCTTCTAAGGTATCCTTTTTCTTGTGGACGGCTGTGGAGGACAAAATCCTTACGCTAGATAACCTTAAAAGTAGAGGTTGGCAACTGGATTCTAGGTGCGGATTTTGTAAGAAGGAGGAGGAGACTTCGCATCATATTTTTCTTCACTGTGATTTTGCCTAGTGTTTGTGGGATTTTTTTATTCAGAGGTTCAACCTTTTGTGGGTTTCGCATAAGAATTTGAAAGAGGCTCTTTTGGGGTGGGGATGGAAGAGGAGGAAGGTAGGTCGGAGGAGGAGTGCCTTACTTTGGAATTCTTGTCCAGCTGCTATCCTTTGGTCATTGCAGAAAGAGAGGAACAACAGGATTTTTGAAGGAAAGGAGGCGTCGGTGCAGAGGGTTGCTGAAAGGACTTTGTCCTTAGTTTTTTTTTGGGTCTCTATTCATCTAGATTTTCAGGAGATGAAGTTTGAAGAGTTTAACAGGGATTGGGGCCTGTTTTGGGATTCATGACCTTTTCTGGTTTTAGGCTTTTGTCCTCACAGGAATGTATATTTGTAAAAATTACTCATTACTATAAATAATATATGATATACTTTTATCGATCAAAAAAAAACAACTATCCATTTAGTTCAGAATTTTTTGAAAGAAATTGGTGAGCTGGTAAGTGAAGATTTACCCAAGGGGTTACCACCAATGCGGAGTATACAACGTGAAATTGATTTGATCCAGGGTGCTGCTTTACCAAACCAGGCAGCATATCAGATGCCACCAAATCACCGAGCTGAGATGAAACGACAAGTAGAAGATTTGATTGCAAAAGGAATGGTACGTGAAAGAAAGAACCCATGTGCTGTAGCTGCTTTGCTTACACCGAAGAAGGATGGTTCATGGAGAATGTGTGTGGATAGCCGTGCAATAAACAAGATAACTGTCAAGTACAGATTTCCAATTCCAAGGTTGGACGACATGTTAGGCATGCTGGTTGGTTCCAAGGTGTTCTCCAAGATTGACTTGCGCAGCAGGTATCACCAAATCAGGCTTTGTAGTGGTGATGAGTGGAAGACAGCATTCAAGACACCGGATAGCTTATATGAGTGGCTCGTGATGCCTTTTGGCTTGTCTAATAACCTTAGTACATTTATGGGAGTCGTGACTAAGGTACTAAGTCCTTTCTTGGGTTCTTTTATAGTAGTATATATTTTGATGATATTTTGATTTATAGCCGCAATGAAAGTGGACAACTGCACCACTTACGCCAAGTCATGGAGGTTCTTCACAAGGAGAAGCTCTATGTTAATTTGAAGAAATGTTCCGTCCTGTGCGACCATGTGGTGTTTTTGGGAGATACCGTTTTAAGTAAATGGATTGAAACCTGATCCAGAGAAGATGAAAGCAGTCAAAGAATGGCCTGCACCTCAATCCATGAGAGATGTTCGAAGCTTCCATAGGTTGGTTTCTTTCTATAGGAGGTTTATCCAAAGATTGATAACTCCAAAAATTTCCAGGCTCTCAATTCTTACTCATGCTTCACCCTCATTCCTAATTATACTAAGGCCAAATTCCACATAATCTTCATTCAACTATGAACCTTCTGATTCCAGGGTATCCTTGTGACAACAAAATGTCTTATCCCAACTAGTTGGGGCCGCCAACATGGATCTTGTTAGCCTGTTACTTCATCACAATCTATCAAAGTTCAAAAAAAAAAAGGTAGAAGCTCATAACTAACACTTGGTTTGGATCCTATGGTTACTAGAAACTCATTAAGAAGTATTTTCTTCCCCATGGCACTTGTTGGAGCAAAATTTCTCCCTAGATAAATGTCTCAACAAGCTTTAAGGCTATTTCAAGATAACAAATGGTGAAGTTTAAAGACTAGGAAAAATTGCAGATTGATAATCCAAGGTTCTGGCCTGAAGCCTTCATGCATGGATAATAATCAAGTTTGAGGATAAGGACAAATTAAAAGTATTTCAAGTGGTATCCATGCCTTTCAAGTTGATTTGTTGCTAGCCATGTTGTATGGCTGTCTAGTTCAAGGTTTTTCTCATCACGATCTTGAGAAATTTGAAAGATTTCATGGTTTCATAATTCAATGCAAGTTTTCAAGAGGAAGTTGCTGATGGATTGATGACTTTGGGCCACTTTCTTCTTCTGGATCCGGATATCTTCCCAAAGAATCTTTACCTTCTTTTTTTTTTTTTTTTTTTTTTGATCAACAGAATTACTTATATATATCAAGAGGGCATAAAAACCCCAGCAGTATGCAAATGGTATACCACAAAGGCAAGCCAAATCAAAAAAGAAAGCAAGAAAATAAACCAAAAAAGATACAGCCCAGATCAATCATCTGTTAATAACCACAGCAACACCAAGGCACAAGCCTAACTCCAGAACTGATCAGCCGTCAAGCTTTCACACACAGCAGACCCCGAGGCCCACAAATGAATTAGTAGCTTGGTTTTCCTAATAAGCTTCAATACATCCTTCACACACATCGTTACCTTATCATATGATTCTATTATTGGATTAATGAATCACGACTTCAACTCAATCTTAGGAATAGTTTCTGATCTTGCATGGTGGTAATCAGTTGGTAAGAGAATCATTTTGTACAAGCAAAGTATCATCAGCAAATTTTAAGTGGGTAACTAATGGGCTGCTCAGCTATATTCAAGAGCCATAATAAGATCAATATATTCCCATTTGGCTACCAATTTGTTATTCATCAAAAAAAGGAAAAATGTTGAGTGGCCCTCTAAATGATAAAGACAGAAAAATGAAATGGGCACCGTCTCAAAGCGTTCCAATCCCAAAGAAATTGCCAGAGAACAAACAATATATATATAAAAAACGGAGCTGCAACAATTAAAAAAGAACAATAACAACACTATCAAGATACAACAACAAGAATAGCTAAATGCCTTATCCCACTAGTTGGGATTGACAACATGAATCCTGTTTCACCATCCCAATCTGTTATGTGTACTAAATCATTTCTGACCTACACTCTCCAGCTCCTTTTTGGTCTTGTTCTCTCCCTCCTAAAACCTTCAATATCCACCTACTCACACGTTCTCACAAGCACCTTCATAGGTCAATGCTTTACATGTCCAAACCTTCTTAATCGACAACCCTTTGTCTTATCTCCTATTTTGGCCACTCCTATGCATTCTCACATATGCTCATTCCTTACCACATCCCTCCTAGTCTTTCCACTCACTCATATCAGAAACTCAATTAATGAATATGCTGCTTCTTTGTTGTGCAGCATTCTGCTCCATACATCAAATAAGACCTCATAGTTGTCCAATAAAATTTTCCTTTAAGCTTGAGTGGAATAGGCCGATCACATAACACTCTACACCTCTCCATTTAAGCCATCCATCTCTAATTCTTTGTGCATCCATCTCTAATTCTTTGTGCAATATCTCAATACATATTCCCCCCTTTATGGATAACAGATCCAAGATAGCAGAAGTAATTACTTCTGGGAATCTCACAGTTCTCAATTCTTACCATTGTTTCAACCCTATTACTATGTGTGCTAAAGTAACCATTCACTCAAGTCACAACGCTACCAAGACAAAAGGGTTAAGCCCTAGTAAGATTATAGGGTTTATCCGTATAAATACTTGAGTACATTTTTTGTACCTTAATATAATCTTACTTTACCGATCAGGGGGGAATTCCAACAGTCTCCAGTTCCAAGGTAACTTTTCCCTCTGAATATAAACTTGAAAAGAAAGTAGAACGAAATTTCTCTCTTCCAAAAGGAAATCTAGCAAAATCCTCATTTTGAGGCATCAAACTAGTTGCTTGTAAGTCATAACATAGAAACAGAAGCAAGCAAGATTCAAATGTGTTTCCAAGATTCAAATGCTTTTCATGGGATGCTAGCCAACTGAAGAACAAAAGTAGCAGTTATCATGGGATGAAAAGTTAATGTTTTCGAACATGAAATTAGGTAATTCAGAACAAAAGATGGAAAAAGAGTACGCCTATAACTCTTCTTTATTCAACCACATGGAATGCCATAATAATTATCTCAATCTTTGATATGCTCCGAACCATGTTCTGATCTCAATCTTTGATATGTTATTAACCATGTTCTTATCATTCTCTAGTATCCACTATTAAGAAAGAGTCGTGATCTTTGTCTATATATCAAGTATATAATAATCAGCACTTTTTAGGTAACCATGGTGATCGAAAGTTCCATAACTTCCCATTCATTCCACCCACCTAAGTACCTTTATTTAAGGAAACAAATGCTCTGTGAAAAGAGCTACAATCGTTGGAAAACATACTTCTAAATCTTGCCCTTTTGTTACCAAACAAATGCTATACAAGAAGAAGAACACTCTGCTTTGGACCATTCTTGCTCTTCCAATAGTAGTGGTTGGTTTCTAAAAATCAGCTATAATTAGGGGTGCAACTCGGTTCGGTTTAAACCGAAAACCAACCGACCCAAACTGACTTTTAGTCGGTTTGGGTTGGGATTGTAGAGATATGGTTTCGTTATGGTTTAGAAAAAGTCAAACCGAAGTAGTTTGGTTCGGTTTTGGGTTGAACCCTCGGTTAAACTGAACCAACCCGAAACCCAAACCGAATTGGACCAAACCAAATTGAACCGAACCAAACCGAATTGAACCGAATTTAATTTATACTATATGTTTATATACCATAAGTTATTTAGATTTATAGACCATTTTTAAGAAAATTAAAACTTGTGTAAGAAAAATTAGGTTTACTCTTCACACTTTAGTCTTCAATGAGCCAGCAACAAAACATCTTCTCCGGCAGTTTCTTCTTCCTCCTCTTCTCCGACGATCATCTTCTCTGACGGTCATCTTCTCCGGCAGTCAACTTCTATGACCATCGTGTGAATCCAAGCCTCATATTTGGATCAAAGAAGGAGAGGCCTTCGTAACCATGTGAGTGTTTATACCCCTCATTTTTTTCTGTAATCAGTAATTTTCTTATGGATAATCGACTACTCGTTCTCTTAGTTTCCCCTTTATGTTTTATTACCTTCTTTCTTTATTCAATTATTTGTTTGATTCAATGTTTTCATAAACAAATCTATTACGGTTTTTTTGGATTTCTTTATTGCACGAGGTGGGTAGTCTGGTTAAGGCTTAACTATTAGGGATTTTTTTTATATGCAGGTTACTCAATCTAACCCGAACCAAAACAGCAATTCAGTTTGGTTTGGTTTGGGTTTAGGTTATTACAATTTAATTTGGTTCGGTTTATGGGTTTACCATTTCAGTTTGGAATTCAGTTTGGTTCGGTTTTGGGTTAGCATTGTTAGATTTTGGTTGGGTCTTGGGTTGAGGTCAACCCGAACCAAAGTGAACCGAGTTGCACCCCTAGCTATAACGATCAACTCTTTCAAACAGCATGAGATATGGTTGTTTACATGTTCGGCGTAGACGTTTCAGGTATAATAGTCATCTGCACTACAATATTGCTGCTGAGGTGGAGAAGATTGGTACAGAAGTAAACTCTTGTTCACCGCACAAGTAGCATTTTTTTCCCTCTGAAACTGGTTTTTCAGGGCTTTAATGTTTTGAAACAAACCTTTGTTTAATGATATAACGTAATGTATTGGCTCTGGATTCGAATATGATCTGTGTTTATAAGGAACAATAGACTTGATTAAAACATGTGATTAAAAAAAAAAAAAAAAGAAAAGGAAATGATCACGGTTATTTTAGGTAACAATGATCTTTCTGTTTACTAGGAGACAGCAATTACGATTATTTACCTAACCGTGATTGAAAGTTACAATGAATATCAATGGATGGTAAATAACCATACATTTACTTCATTTAGTGACTTCGCTTTTCAACCTTAAAAATAATCCAATTTTATATATATATATATATATATCAATCAAAGTAAGTTTAAATAACAAACGTGGTCGAATTTTCTCCTCAGTTAAATGCCTTGCTTCAGGTTTTTTGTTCTGGCCTACAAGCAACTAGTTTGATACCTCAAAATGAGGATTTCTGCTAGATTTCCTTTTGGAAGAGAGAAATTCCTTTCTAATTTCTTTTCACGTTTATATTCAGAGGGAGGCTAGCCAACTGAACAACAAAAATAGCAGTTATCATGGGATGAAAAGTTAATGTTTTCGAACATGAAATTAGGTAATTCAGAACAAAAGATGGAAAAATAGTAAGCCTATATCTCTTCTTTATTCAACCACATGGAAAGCCATTACAATTATCTCAATCTTTGATATGCTACTAACCATGTTCTTATCTCAATCTTTAATATGCTACTAACCATGTTCTTATCATTCTCCAATATCCATTGAATCAGAATACAGAACTATTCCCTCCTCATTGCAACAATTGATCCAGGATCTACATAAGTGGTTCCCAAATCTGTTCTATTATATTGTCTCATGCAAATCACTTTCTCACCCTCACACAGTGTTCTTTTCCATTTTCAGCGCTGTGGATGAGGAGAATGAGAGACGCTTCAAGGCAAGAAATCAAGTATCTCAATTACATTCCAAAAGCAATGACACGCTTCGTTTGGAACAATATGTGATAGCTTTATGACTTTAACTCTTAAGAGAAATTAATTAGACCACTGACAAAATCAGTCTCTTTCTTGGTAAGAAAGTACTAATTTTTTGATGCATGGCAGCAAGAATATTCAAGGCTTGATTTCTTAAGAAACACAGAAAATGTAGTAGAGATAGAAGAATCATACAGGGATGCGATTGTCGGAATTATCAAACACTATCTCCACAAAAGCAGATAACACTTGGTGGCCCGCACCTTCCTGTTCAAAAAATATATGAAAAGAGAACTCATTGGCATCATGAACTTGTGGAATGGGGGAAAAAAAGGATTGAACACAAGAGTTAGGGTAAAATAAAGGAAGGACATACATGGAGAAGAGCATGCCTATCTTCACTGCGAAGGTTTTGGAAGAGGTCACTTAGTACAAAACGTATGGCTTTAGGTAAAACCAGCCGACACACCAAAATGGAGTTGAGCCTCAGTTAGTATTCATAAGCCTAGAATTTCAACGGATATATATCAGCTTTAAAATTGCTTACCATGAAAAAAGTTTGTCTTTCCAGATCCATTAGCACCAACTGTGAAGGCAGCAGAACATAAAATTTGTCGGAAAAAGGGCAGAAGCCAAAAGGTCTAGAATATTTAAATATCTTAATAATGAACTAAAATGACAACTTATTTCATAGTTTCACCACGGAACTTGAGAGCCTGGTTTAAAATACTGAGTTCAATAATTAAGTTAGTGCAAGAACAAATTTGAACATTTCAAGCAGCTTTCACAGTCAAAACCCAGTGCAGGTCACTCAAAATCAGCTTTCAACAACAACAACAACAATAAAATAAAATAAAATAAAATAAAATAAATCAGGGTTTCAACAAAAGCATGAAATGATCTTTGTTATAAATCAAAAAAAAATATCATGAAATGAGAAAAACAATACAATAAAAAACTGCACTTGTCCACCTTAGGAGGGTACTACCACCAGAAAAACGAAAGCAACAATTGCTCAAGCCATAGATATCCATGTTGACAATGATTCCATACTATTCAAATCAATGTAATTGTCTTCCTCCTCTTTTTTGATACATATCTGCCCCTACCAAACTCATGCAATTATCACAAAGAAACTTTCAACATTCTCCATGAGAAAGTCACTTCCCCTTCGACACAACACAGACAAGAAAAGTTTTTTTTTTATCAGTAAAGTGTAATTGTATTAGTATAAGTATGAGTAGAAAATACTTACAAGTGGCTATACACTGTACACGAACAGTATACACTAGCCCCCCTTACAAATCCTCAAGAACAATTCCACAAGACATTGCTCCCAAAAGCAAAACCTTAAAAGGAAACTTCGTCCAAGTCTGTTTGCCCCAAAGCCAGAAAAACAAAGTAGAGAAAACTCTCCCCACCAATATATCAGCTGGTCCCTCTTTCCCTTCAAAACTTATCATGTTAATTTCTTTCCAAATGGTCCAACAGTGCTTGCAATTTCACCGACATGTTCGCAAAATTTAGCAACACGAAATCTGGGTGTAAATCGTCAGATTTTGATATTTCCCCCATGTCAAGCGAAATGGGCGATATGTCGACAGATTTTGCCGACATGTCAGGGACATGTCAGCGACATGGGAAAAAAATTCAAAATTTTTCAATATTTCCCCCATGCCGCTCGACATGGGCAACATGTCGGCGACATATCATCGACATGGGGGAAAATTTTCCAATTTTTTTGAAGAAAATGAAAAAAAATTAAAATAAATTGAAACAAATATTGTATGTTGGTAAATATTAACTATGAAACTGTTTAACTATTCTGCAAAATAAAAACAGATTGAAAAAATTTGAAATTATGATTTAAGTATATAACTATTATATTATTGTAAATAATGACAAAAAAATTAAAAAATAAAGAAAATATGAAAAAATAGAAAGAAAAATTATTATTGTATTTTGTTGGCATCTTTCTTCTATCTTGATGTATTGTTATGACAATGACGAGTTTGTTGAGTTTATTTAATGTATTGTACTTTACTTTGTTCAGTTTGTGTTTAACTTTGTTCAGTTTGTTATTTAATATACGATTGAATAAAAAAAAAATTATCAATAAAAAAAGACTTATATTAATAATCATATATGTAATTTGTACAAATACACATTCTGTATAGAATACCTTTGTCTTGAAGTATCCTAACTAATCCTAAAATAATCCCCATCTGCAATTAAACTCTTCAAATCGAGTTCCTTTAATCTCCGCATGAATCGAGACCCAGAAAAATAGAAATGATGCAGCCTTCTCCACCAAATTCTGAACAGAGTTCTCCTTGCCTTCAAAAATCCTACTGTTTCTTTCACTCCAAATTGGCCAAGTAATAACAGCAAAACAACAATTCCATAATAGGTCACTTTTTCTCTTTCTGTTCCTCTTCCTCTTCCAACCCCAGTTACCCAGGGCCTCTTTCAAGTCCTTGTTCATGACCCAAACCAGCTTGAATCTTTGAATAAAGGCACACCAAATGCTTCTGGCATACTCACAATGAAGAAACAAGTGAGAAGCAGATTCCTCCTCCTTCATGCACAAACAACACCTGGCATGCATCTTATTCGCTTATTTTCATGTACTTTTAATTATGAGATGTGCATGTACTTAAGTAGATCATATTACATCAATTTTTACACAGCTTGCACACCCACAACGAGTATGTGAACCCCCCTCAAGCAATGTTCCTTGATACGTAGACATTATTTTTGCACTTTTGATGTATTTAAACACTAATTAGGGTTGCTTACAACTTAGGGGGAAAACTCATCAAAAACCTCACATTTTCCCAGATTTCCCTTTTTTCCCTCATGTCGCCTGACCACTTGGTGACATGCCAGGCGACATCGACATTGCGAACCTTGGGTCCAAGTGATTGCACCCGGACCCAGACTCTATAAAATATCCTTCCTTGACTTCACCTTCCTTCTTCCCCAACCAATGATGAGATCCCTAAAGTGAACAAGAGGTGTCCACCCAAGGTTGAACTTGCCACGGATTGCTATCCAGCATCTAGAGGTAACACAACAATGCACAAAAAGGTGGTCGGTTGTCTCTTCTTCCCCTTTGCACATAATACAAACAAGAAAAAGTTTGAATGAAAAAATGGAGCTTGGTAGGTTTTATGCATTTATGCTTGAAAAATCATGTTCCCTTGTGTTTGCACGTGGGTATGTATAAAGTGGTAGATTCTGATCATATTTTCTTATATAATCAATGGTTGTAAATCTAGAAGTAATTTATTAATATTATATATGATGTGTACCATAAATTGCATGGCTTTAACAATTCATAAGGAATATGCAATATATATAGGCAAGCACACACCAATATATTTATATAAGGGCAGGGTTGTCTGGTGAAACTCAATAATGTATTCCATTAAGGCACAGAACACAACAATCTCATTGCATGGTCGACAATGGCAAGCTCAGTCCCTTACTGGTACATACAACAACTCTTCCCTGAGTGGTACATACAACAACTTTCTACCTTCAACCAGTAATCTTCAACAAAATGGACTCGACCCTCACTTGCAGCATCAACCCCAAATTGGCTATCGATAGAAAACATGTAGGGAAGGTGACAAAGGCTTCTAAATGTAGGTGAAAGCTGAGCCGAGCTGGGCTTAGCAAACCACATAAATAATGCATCATGAAAGTACACCACCCCATCAATCTCTACCCTTAAGGATACAAAACTTTGAAGTTTCAACTAGCACCAACAAAAGTAGAGATTCTATGGAATCTTCCATTCAAGTTCCTCCCGGTTTCAGCTACAAAGACTTTAGAACCAGTTTTAAACTTCTTAAATTGAACCAAGTAACAGTAACATTCAAGTTAATCAAATCTTTCAAGCTCTACGCCAACCATCCTAGGCTATCTTTAAACCTCTTGTTGAAAGGAGAGACGGTTGGCATATCCCCTGAAAGGAACGGGAACGACTTTTGGACTTTCCTGTTACCACACATCGGTTAAGGCTACCGCTTCAGCAGATCTTACCAAAATTTTAATACCTTCCAAAAATAAAAAGATAAAAACAACCAATTTTTTTTTTTTGATAATTAATGACGTGGTTTGACAAATTTGAAAAGAAATTAAAGCACGAGTAAGATAGAGATAAGCTGTCTGAGGTGTACATCTGAACCTCAATCTACTCACACTAAGATCTTAACGTCTGATAATATACTACATCGCAACTTCTCCCAAATCATAATAAAAAAAATCCTCTCAGCTTCTCCCAAATCATCAAAAAAACCTCCTCTGGAACCCCTAAAAACAGTTCTTCCCTACCAACTCCCTCCCAAGCAAGCCTATCGGACCGCGCATTTGCCCCCTTTGGAATCTGATGAAATGAGATATTCACTCCTGAACTCAAAAAGCACGCCATGCGAACCAAATGTGAGAATCTCCATGGGCTCCTCAACGTAACCTTCATCCATGTAACCACTGCTATTGAATCCCCTTCCACCATAAGCGAATCAAAGCCTTAAGACCTTGCCTCCTTCAACCCAATAATCAATGCCTGTCGCTCAACACATATCGAATCCCTTTCACCAATAGGACCAGAAAAAGCATACAAATAATGGCCACTGTGATCTCTAAAGAAGCCTCCTCCCCCTGACGAACCTGGATTGCCAATCGAAGATCCATCAAAGTTCAACTTCACGAGTGACAAACAACACTCCAACCTCTCATCAAAGCTGACACAGATACCCCTCTAAACTCCGGCAGTACCACCATCCATGAGGTGACCATGTACACAATGGAGTCAATAACGGACTATAGGGAAGCCCGACAATCCTCGAACACCCTCCTGTTCCTCTCCAACCAAATATAGCATATCAAGTCCTAATACAAAAAAAATGGAACAAAGAGGTCTTTGGTCAATTTGAAAAATAAAATAAAAAATTTAAGAGACATTTGAGTTGATTGAAAAAAAGGAGGATGGATTAATGAATGGAGAAGAAATCCACACTAGACGCACCTCGATAAGATCTTGTTGAAAGGAAACTAGTTGGAGGTAAAATTCTATAATTAAGTGGCTGAATGAAGGAGACGAGAACACAAACTTCTTTCACAATGAATCCAATTGAAGAAGGAGAAGGAATTACATAAACAAGATTGCAGGCAACGGTGGGGCTATAAAGAATCCTAGGATATGGAAAAAGATCTGATTTCTTGCATTCATGTAACATTGAAAGGAGCCCTATACCAAATCAGAAAGCAGAGCAACTAGAAAGAACTTTTGATCAAGAAAAATTAGAAGGTTGTGTTTGGCATGGACAGGGAGAAGGCACTGACCTCGACAAATTCTCTATGACCTTTTTTTGGGAATGTTGTGATAGTGTGAAATTAGACCTCAAAATGTTTTGAAATGGGTAGTATCATGAACAAGAATATGAATCCAACTTCCAAGTTTTAATCTCTAAGAAGATTGGCAATCACTATCTCGAAAGATTTTAGACCCATTAGACTCATTGGGAGCGTTCACAAAGTCCTGGCTATGGGTCCTCTCCAATAAGTTAAGATCTATGCTGCGCCATGACACCATCTCCTTCTCCAAAGGATCCTTCACAAGTAGAAGCCAAATTATAGATTTAGTTCCTATTGCTACAAAAAGTGTGAAAGTAATTAAGAAATCCAAGAAGAAAAACATGGTCTTGATCAAGTGTTTTTTTCAGAATCTCAATGCAGTATCAAACCACCCTTCTAAATCCTTCAATGGATCTTTCTAAATGATCAAACTGCCTTTATATAAGTTTTTATAAATGACTGACCTATGCCTCAAACATTCATTTACATCAACCACCGATGTGTGGCTCAATTGGTAGCAAGCTGGGCTCTAGTGGGCGTCTCCAGAGGTAAGTCTGGAGTTCGAATCCCACTAGAAGCACTTGTGGCCAGGGGTTTACCATAATTGCTCCCGCCCCGAAGGTGGATTAGTCCCACACTCAATGTGGTGTGGGGACACCACGTGGTTAAGACCAAAAAAAAAAACATCCATTTACATCAAACTCATGTGGAATTTTAACTTAGACGTTTACATGATAACTCTTATTTAACCAAATTCTAATCAACATTTTGCATTCAAATCAGAATAACTAAATCAGTCAAGAGAATCTGGTACCAACAGGCATTTATATTGTCACCCAAACACCCAGACAAAGATTAAAAAGATAGAATATCAAACGGTTGCATTTATCGCAGAAGACAAATACAATGTTTAAAGAAAATGAAAGATAACAACATTACCAACACAATTGATTTTGGGACTGAATGGTTCAGTAGCTACTTGCTCTCTGTAGCTCTTAAACCCTTCAATAATAACCTGATTAAACCAACCAAAAAAAAAAACGGTGAATAATAAGAATATTAAGAAAAAAGTGACTAAAAAAATTCGAGTACCAAAAATAATAAATAATTTTAAGATGGAGTTAGTTTACCAGCTTGATGTACATCCTGAAAAATAAAGACGACAACTCATCCAACTCCTGTAAAAAAAATTATAAATCAAATACTAACTAATCTCGTTGCAAGATAATGAAATTTTAAAATAATCGAATTCTATAAACTAACTTCTAGGGCTTCCCGAACTATAAATCTGATGCACAGATTAAAGAGATAGATCCCGTTTTCGAAGTTAAGTTCTAAATTTACAACAACAACCAATCAACGGAATATAAACCCTAGCTATGCCTTACTGTTGATGAAGTCCACACATTCGGGCACACACACACACACAAACAAAAGAGAGAGAGAGAGAAGCTGAAAAGTTGACTTGCGAGATCGAAATTTGGGTTCCTAAATTCACCGCAGCAAGTAATGAATGGAACTAAAACCCTAACCAATTGTAGCTGTTAGTAAAAATCAAAATTAGGGTTAAATTGTACAGCAGCAAGTAACGAATTGAGCTCAAACCCTAACCAACTGCAGCTGTTAGTAAAGCTCGTCCATTGAACATGAAAGCGCGGGAAATAAAAATCGAACGGAGAAAAGTCCACGAAGAACGAAAAAAAAAATTGCAAGAAAAAGAACAGGAAAAGGAAGAAGAAAAAAAACGCGGGAAATGGCGTAGCGAGAAAGAAATAATTCTATTTACAGCTTACAGTGGAGAAATGTCGAAGAACTTCAGCAGAATTTTCCGGCTGAGACTTACGGGAAAGCTCTTTTGAGCCGATCGGCAAAAGCCGGGAGTGGTTATTGGGATGAAACCGGAACAACAAAAAGTTTAGTGTGCCTAATACGCACAATAGTCGTGCTATCGGGGCTATTGGTGTCTTGAAATTTCAAGACCATCCAATCAATCAATAATGGACAAGGACAAACAGCAACAAATAACCACAACCGTATTTCCCACCTCGACAAGGATTGAAGAATTTCATTTTCCCCTTCATATAGTTGCATTTCAAACTCCTTCTAAAAATTTTTATAACATTCTTGTCCTTTTGTATTAGGGGTGGCAATGGACCGGCTGACCCGCCCGGCCCGATCAACCTGGCCCTTTGATTGGGTGGGCTTGGGAAAGGGTAAGTGACCCATAGGTTCGGGTCGGGTCGGGCTAAAATTTAATGCCTTATCAGTTTTTCAAGTCGAGCTCGAGTTTATATTAAATTAACCCTACCCGACATTAATGAGTAATATATAATTTTTACTTAAGTCTATTATCATCTTGTGAATGTAATTTGGAGGTGAGAAGCGCGCATTGTTTTCGTGAAGGCCTAGGTTCGAATCTTAGCAGCAGAGAAATTGCAACACATTTATAATTTTAGTTAAAAAAATAACACATTTCAATTTGTGGGCTTGGGCTATTTTAAATACATCGAGCTCGGGCCAACATAAATAATGTTATAATGGAGTTTAAGCCTCACCTGAGCCCAGCCCGTTGCCACCCTTACTTTATATAAACTAGCGGATGACACGAGCAATGTTGCACGTTGATACTTTATTTAAAATGGAAAGAGGTAGAAACGGTTCTCTTAGAATAAACAAAAGATTATACTATTCTTTATTTTAATAAATATTTTATCATATTAAAGGTTATTTTTTGAAAATTTTAAAAACTATTGGCACGCTTTTTGATGTGCCCTTTCCCTTAATGGTATAGATAAATATTTTATCATATTAAAGGTTATTTTTGGAAAATTTTAAAAAACCATTGGCATGCTTTCCGATGGAACCTTTTCCTTAATAGTATAAATAGATAAATTTGATTAAAACAAATTATTAGCATTTGTAATATTTGCCACCTTAATCTCTTCATGAAGTAAATTTCAAATTAAAAAGAATTATATGTGACAAAGAAAAACAAATATATTTTTAAATTATTATTTTAAACTTTAAATATTCAAGAATCCAATTTTTCACAAAAGGGGATGCAATACACATTAATATTAATTTTAAGGCTTTTGTAGCAAAAAAAAAATAATTGTGCAAATTTCTAATCCACAATGTTGTACATCAAATAAACAATCTATTGAAAAATTATTTTTACTAATTATGTAAAACATTAGAATAATAATGATTCAATGAGAATTATCAAAACTCTTGTGATTGAGATGACCAAGGTAGATGGTTTGGAGGTTTCATGGCCAAAAGCCAATCCCGAATCAGCAAGAGCTAGAGGCCTGATTCGAGATGACCAAGGTGAAGAAATTCAGAGTGACCCAGGGGATTTAAATAGAAGAGTACATAAGATAAACATAGTAACCTCGTCTCTAATTTAGAAACAATTTTAAAAACTTGTCTTCGTCTTCTCCTTAAATTCCTCAATAAAATCACTTGCATCTCTTGACTTTGTTATTACCTTTTTTCTTTTCCTTGAATCACACCTTGAATTGATACAATCTATACTTTCGTATATTTTATCCATTACTCTCTCTCAAACTTATGGGGATTTGAAAAGTCTGTATGAGATTGATTTTAATAATTGTATCAAGCTTGTCACTTGCCAAATGACAATTTTCTTGTCATTGCCACTGTTGAAGTGTGTGAAGAGAGAGAATAATATAGACCTCAATGGGCTAGACCTTGACGAGTCAATAGAAGGGATAACCTCAATGGATAAGGGCCTCGATGGACCAAATAGCCTCTTGGGCAATAAAATCAACATCTTTGGAGTCAATGAATCTATGAACTTGCCTATGGTCTTGCCACAAGGGTCGTGGGCCTTTAAAAGGCCTAAATTTAGATCATCATGAGCTTGCATTTGGTCTCACCAGAAGGATCAAGAGTCAAAAAATGGGCCTCCATGAGCTAAACAAGTTTTTTTTCCCACCATAATAGCTTTTTTTTTCCTCTCTCTTTCTTCTTCCTTTTCTTTTCTTTTCTTTTTTTCTTAAAAAAGTGACACCAACAAACCTAACCTTCGATAAAAAGCTACAAGAATCATATTTCAGTGAAGGTATTGTCTTATCAAGAAAGAAATCATGAGCTTTGATATAAGACACGGTGTATTCTTGGATCGATATAAAGCTGCAAGAATCATATTTCAGTGGAGGTATTGCTTTATCAAGGAAGAAATCACGAGCTCTGATACAAGACACAGTGTATTCTTGGATCAAACTACGATGGCATATCACCACAGAAGTCAAGCTCTTTCGACATTGAAAACCATCTATATTATCAAGAGAATAAATAAAAAGAAATAAATCAGAAATGGACAAATAGATCTTGCAGGGATAATATAGCGTCAGAATGGAATACAAGAGATCCAGATTCAAACTGCTCAAGGGCTTAATGGTTTCAATTGAAGGCTTCCACAATAGATCTAACAAAAAAGAAAAGAAACGGAAAGAAAATTAGTAAAGAAAAACTAATATAAAGAAGGGGTTACAAACTGATGGAAAGTAGTGCCCAGCGGATGGCAATGGTGCCGTCCGCCGGAAAGGATGATGAAGTAGTGGGACTATCACGGGCCGATCGTCTACACTGATACCACAAAGAAATTGAGAGTTCATTGATAATTTAAGATAAGTACAAAGAGACCCTATGGGGCTTTAAATAGAAGAGTACATAAGATAAACATAATAACTTAGTCTCTAATTTAGAAACAATTTTAAAAACTTACTAAATCTTATAAATCAAATCTCTTGTCTTACCTTCATTTTCTCCTTAAATTCCTCAATCAAATCACTTGCATCTCTTGACTTTATTATTGCCTTTTTCTTTTCCTCGAATCATTCCTTGAGTTCATAGAATCCATACTCTCATATATGTCCTTTATTACAAGGTAGATGGTTTTAAGGTCTCATTTGATAAGTAACTCAATATGAGTATTTATCCGTGGCATCAATAAGTTGTTTGGTTTGAAAAAAAAATATTCGTTTGGTAATTACAGATAACTTAAATATCTTAACAAGACAACTCATAGAAAATTTCTTAAATTTTAGGGATAAAAATGTCATTTTCAAAAAGCTTAATATTGTGTCCAGGGTTAGAAGTGTCATTTCCAAAGTATCATTAATGGTTGGAAACGACTTCCCGCATAGGTGATAAGGAGAATTTGTTAAGAGCAACTTCTCCTTATGGACTATCTTCCTCTACTACGTATGAATAATAACTTACCCATTCGTCAATATTAAATGCATTCATAGCTTAAAAAATGTTTTAATAAGTTATATGCTTCAATAAGCACTTAATTAAGCAGTACCAAACGTAGCCTAACGGATGCATTGAAGCCCAACATGCCAACACTAAAAAAAAAAATCATTATAGTTCAACCCTAAACTTTCTCACAAGTTTGACTGGATCTTTTTTTTTTTTTTTTTTTTGGTAATGAAAGATAAATTATATTATAAATTAATCAGAAACTAGGTGACCCGTGGATTGGCCAATGTAATCGTCTTTAAGTACATGACAAAGAAAAAAAGGAGGCTTGCCCACCCAAACACAAGAGTTAACATTAATAGCGTAGTTGGCTAACTCATCAACTACCATGTTACCTTCCCTGAACGAATGCTGAAAGCCTGAAATCTAATGGAATCAAACAGCAAGATGAGGTTCCTAGCTCGTCTTCCCAGTTCTTGAATTTCCCAAGATAAGTTGCTTTCCAGATTGGAAAGAAAACATATAATAATGGAAGAGTCACATTCTACAATGAGTTTCTTGTACCCACTATGGTAAGCCGTATTAAGCCCTTCTACACAAGAACAAGCTTCTGCCATCATGGAAGTGATGGTGCCCAAGTCCAAAGCTAATCCGCACAGAAAAAAATCCTTGAAAGTCTCTGCACACCGCACCTGCACTAACAACGCCCAGGTTACCCTTAGCAGTGTCGTCAAAGTTTAACTTAACAAAATCTTCACAAGGAGTTGTCCATCTAATGAACAACAACTCTTTTGGACTCTTGATCTTATCCATAGTCGTATCCTTCTGCAAAGGAAAGGAAGTGTGTAAGTGTTGACTTAATAAAAGGAAACGTCGTACCTTCGAAAATGGTGGTGTTTCTAGATAGACAGATAGATCACATTATGTTTGCGTATGCTGCTGGGAGGTTGCTGACCGTAGCAGAGGTTGACTCAACTCTTGATGTGAAGCCATGAACAAACAAATCATTGATCTCCGATGAAGAATTAACCCATTTAATGTGTTCAGTTGTAGCTGCAAACCAGAGTGCCCTAGCAAAGGGACACTCAAAAAACAAGTGTTTGGCAGCTTCCTGAGGACCCAAACAGTGTACACAACACTCTTGCATGACACCCAACCTGAAATTAAGAAGATCATTTGTGCAAATAGCAGCATTTAAAACTTTTCAAGTGAAAAATCTCACCTTATAAGCACAAAGGAGATGCCAAACCTTAAGCCAAAATGTTCTTAACCCACACTTTGCGTGTTAGAAAGTAGTACTATGTACACAGAGACCACAGAGTACTTCCTAGTTGTGGTAAGGCTCCAAATAGGCACATCAGTATCCAACCCCGAGATAGGAATAACTAGAATTCTATTCACCGTCTCCTCTGGCCATATTGAGTAAAGTAGATCAACTTTCCATATTTTTAGCTCTTGGTCTATGAGATCCGCGACCTTACTCAAGTGAAACACCGACAGTATAGTATAGGCAGAAGGGACCACTTAGGAGGAATTTTAGGGATCCACTTGTCACTCCCAATATCAATTAGCGCAACTGAACCCACTTGCCAGCCTTTACCTAGCTTGAGAAAATGTTTCAGTTTGCTAATTTCTTTCCAATTCGATGAGTCTCTTTGGCCGAGGCATCCATGAAATTCATATTACGCAAGTATTTTGTTCACATATTCTCCGTCCAGAGAGAATCAATACCAGAGAACAAATGCCAGGCCTTCTTGAGTTATGTTTTTGGGAAAATTACATATAAGCCTTACTTTACAGCTTTATCTTGTTTTCAGTCCTCTATAATTTTGCTACCTACTCGTCCTTTCTATTTTACAATTTATTTGTCATTTCAATCCTATAACAGTGCCAACTAGGATAAAGCAATATTCTAAAAACAAAAAATTAAAATTAAAACTTATAAAAGTATCCAAATAGCCTTATTAAAACTAACAAAGACCCTCTCATCATCCCATCACCATCACCACCCTATCACTACCACCTCCCACCACCACCACCCTCACCCCACGACCATGACCACCCCCACCCCTACCACCACCACGAGGGTAGTGGTGGTGGGGATGGTAGTGGTGGTAGGGGTGGGTGGGTGGTGGTGGTGGTGGGGTGGGTACTTTTATAAGTTTTAATTTTAGAATATGTCACGAACCAAACCTAGAGATCTCATTGGAGTCCCTAAAGTTAGTTTGTAACTCTCACCCCATATCCAGATGGGAGTAGATAAATGATACTTAGCCAAATTCATAAAGTAAAATATGAGAATTTATATAATAATGAAAAGATAGTCAAAATATGGCTATTACATCCAAAATAATCATAACATAGCAGCAAAAACTAAAATAAAATCTTTAGTTTCATGCTTCAAATCAATCCCTATTATCTACTGAAAATAAGTAATGAATTACATTAATAAAACCCTATTACAAGTTCTACTAAAAGCATCAAATAAAACCCTAGTAATAAATATTATCTTCAAAACATCCTTGTCCACCATCTTGATCCTCACGTCCATCATCTATAGGTCTTGAAAATGTTATGCTCGAAAGCGTAAGCTGCCCTAGCTTAGTAAATAAACAAGTCTAATAGTGTTTATAATTGAAGTAGGGTCAATGCCACTCTTCAAAGGTAATCCATATAAACAATAAACAAGTGAATGAACGATATGATATGTGATCAATATGTATAAACATGTAATAAATGATCAATATACAATAAATATATAATGAAAGTATGATGAGTGATCAATATGAAGTAAATATATGATAAGTGTTCAATATGTGATCAATATACCATAAACGTGTGATGAGTGATCAATAATAAATAATGGAGACATCAATATGGTCCATTCATAGGACAACAATGGTTTAAAGAATAATAGTCTCTAAACTCAAGGGAATGACACAAGTGTTAGATAAACCATATTAGCAAGGAAATCTGTATAAATATTCCACAATGCATTACACACACACACACACACACATTGGTTCATAAGCATAATCAAGTCAGTAATCACATGGATACAATCCTATGGTTCAAGCAAACATGATATAACCAATAATGAAGTAATGCAATGCAAGATGCTAGTTCAATTATTAATGCATGATGTGCACCTATGTATAATCACCATATGCGATTTAAGACAAACAATTCTAATATGCAATGCACTGTATAGTATCCGTCTATATGTATGCTCCTCGTATGATCCCAATCATACTACCCAAGGATGCCTCACAATGTGAACTTACATCCCCCAATACATGACAGAAATAGTAGATTATTCTATGTGTACATCATAGTTTCTAGGGTTTTCGACCTAGAGGACACAAGCGCCTCATCTTATTTCGATCATAGGGGTAAATCCTAAGGCCTCATATTAACATGAACTTTCCTTTGTGAACCATACATTATCTGATCTATTAACATAATTTCACTCATATGATTCGGATATTGGGCCTCATAAACATGAACCTTCCCTCACCTATCATCTTCCCACAATTCTCTTGGGAATAAACAAATCAATTAGTCTATTAGGATGATCAGTCCCTCAACACATGCAAGTACAAGTCTCCTCACCTATTATGATTTTCGGATCATAATACGCTCGTTATAATCATAATCTCCAGCACTCTGAAGTTATAAAGGTCAAGTCAATGCATTGGACCAATACAATGTCACTATGCAATAATATTGGCATATGCTGTGAAAGTGAGAAGGTGCGCATTAACTAAGCAATCAAAGTATGTGTACAATGTGCATTATGATCTAACTAATTATGATGGCAGTGAACATATGAGTAATGAAGACTAATTAGCATAATAGTAATAAACATGTAGGTAGCAAGGATTCATATCAATGTATCATTAATTCATAAACACGTGCATACAAGGTATAATATGATTTAGTTAACATGATAGTAATGATTATGAAAGTATATCAGACATCCCAAGTCATCAGGTATAGCAATTAGGTTCCAAAGAGTAATTATATGCATCATGAGTTCAAGTCAAATATCATTAGTCTATCAAACATGGCAATTTGGTGCACATATGAAATATAAGTTCAAATATATCAAGAGTTCATCAAACATAACAATTGGGTCCATAAGGGAGTAAGTATATGAGTATGCTCATTTAACTAATCAAGTCATGTGTACAATGTGCAATAAGCCTAATTATCATGTTAGCATTGAATAAACATGTAATATAAAATCAAGTAAAAATAACATAAGTTCATTAAACATATATGTATAATGTGTAATGTGATTTGATTAACATAATAGCATTGATTATACAATATGGAAGCAGGTCAAAATATCCCATGTTCATTAAATATAACAAATAGGTCCATAAAGAAGTAACTATAAGAAATAATCATAATTAATCAACACTAACCTCACAATCAGTCTAATTAGGTCAAAATAAGTAGGTATGAGAAATTTCATAGCAATCGAAGCACTTTGGTATTTTTAGGTCAACCTAAAGTCAGTCTTTAAGTCTCTGGGTTTGGCTCGGTGGCCCTTTCAGTATGCCTAGTTATTTTCGGTAGCCTTTCCAGTAACCTAAGGCTTTTTTCTGTGGTGCTCGGCATGCCGAGTTGGGCTCGGTAGGCATGGACAGTTTTGAAGTCTCGTCGGTAAATTGGTCATATCTTTGTGTATACTTATCAGAATTGACTCAAATTTGTTTTGATGTGCTCCTAACGAGCAGAGGAATCCAAAAATACAAAGTTTTGAAAATTTTGGAGTTTGTAGACTTTTCAGTATGCCGAGGAGGCTGCCGAGGGTGTTCTGCGTTGGTTCGGTGGACTACTTGGTATGCCGAAACACGGGGTTTGGAAAAATCCATAAATCGTCATCTTCTTCAACTCTAATCACAAAAAATCCTTAAGTAACTTAGGTCAATATTGAATTCCGAACAAAGCCCAATAAATAGATCATATAAAACAATGCTTTTAAATAAACTTACGTTTTCCTACCATTAAAACTTGGAAAACAAGTAAAGCTTTGGAAATCGATTGAAAAACAACAATGCTCCTATTAAAATCATAAAAAATGATATCCTTGAGTACTTACCTTGATTTGGTCGTGTGGTGTAATGAGTACACCTCTGATCGTCCTCTTCTTCTTCTTCTTTTTCTTCCTCATTTTGTTCTTCTCCAAGCAATGAATTAATCTCTACAGGTCTTGGGTTTATATACAGGTGCTTAGGGACACATTAATTAGTAAATATTAACCTTTAATCTCAGCCCTTGATTGGGAGTCATTAATCTCAACGGATGAAAATCTCAACCCATGTGGGTTAGTTTCTTACTATTATTTGTCAAGCCGAGTACATCTCCGTGGGGTGCACCAGTCCTGTTTGTGAAGAAGGACGGGTCACTGCGTCTCTGTGTGGACTACAGACGGTTGAATGGGGTCACTGTGAAGAACAAGTACCCACTGCCCATGATAGATGACCTATTTGACCAGCTGAGAGGAGCTCAGTACTTCTCCAAGATTGATCTGAGATTAGGGTACCATCAGCTGAGGATCAGGGAAGAGGATGTCTACAAGACGGCTTTTCGTACTCGGTATGGGCACTACGAGTTTGTTGTGATGCCATTCGGGTTAACGAATGCGCCTACGGCATTCATGGATTTGATGCACCGTGTGTTCAGACCTTACTTAGATCGGTTTGTCGTTATCTTCGTAGACGACATCCTGATTTATTCGAGGTCTCGTGAGCAGCATGAAGAGCACCTCAGGATCGTATTACAGACTTTGGGTGAGCACCAGCTGTACGCCAAGCTTGAGAAGTGCGATTTCTGGAGGGACGAGGTTAGATTTCTTGGACATGTGGTTTCCAGGAGTGACATCTCCGTGGATTTTTCCACGGTGGATGCAGTTCTATGTTGGGAGCAACCGAAGAATGCATCAGAGGTCAGGAGCTTCCTTGGTCTGGTGGGCTACTATCGGAAGTTCATCGAGAGATTTTCCACTATAGCTGCACCTTTGACCCGACTGACCAGGAAGGATGTGAGATTCGACTG
>JAUPMG010000010.1:6532982-6555817 GCA_031762675.1 Pachysandra terminalis
TGGACCATGGTTCCTCTCCCTATTGATCATCGGCCCATCGGTTGTAAATGGGTGTTCAAGATCAAATATCACTCTGATGGTACCGTCGAGCGCTATAAAGCTCGTTTTGTTGCAAAGGGTTACACGCTACACGAGGGCATCGACTACAAAGAGACTTTCTCTCCCATTGCCAAACTCATCATTGTGCGTTGCCTCCTGACCGTTGCCGCTGTCCGTGTTTGGCACCTCCACCAAATGAACGTCTAAAATGCCTTCCTGCATGGAGACCTCAGTGAGGAAGCTTATATGCATGCTCCACCTGGCTCTCGTCGACAAGGGAAGCGGGTTGTGTGTCGACTCAATAAGTCTCTGTACGGACTCAAGCAAGCATCCCGAAGTTGGTTCCACAAATTCTCTTCTGAGATTCGAAATATTGGCTTCCAACAATCAAGGGCAGATTATTCTCTATTCACCAAGGTGTATGGCAACTCCTTTATTGCCATCTTACTTTATGTCGATGACATGATCATCACAGGAAATGATGAGGACGCAATCAGTGATCTCAAGCAGTTTCTAAACACTCATTTCCAAATTAAGGATCTTGGATCCTTGAAGTATTTCCTTGGGGTAGAAGTTGCACGTTTCAAGGCCGGAATTTCCATTTGCCAACGAAGATATACACTGGATTTATTGGAAGGAGCAGGTTTGCTTGGTGCAAAGCCTGCCACATTTCTAATGGAACAAAATTTGAAGTTAACCCTGACCAATGGTAATCGTCTCAAAGATTCAACTCATTATCGCAGAATAGTTGGAAAGTTGATCTATCTCACCATCACGAGACCGGATATCACATATTCCGTCTCCACTCTTAGTCAATTTATGCAGCAACCAAGAAAGCCACACCTTGATGTTGTACATCGCCTCCTGCGTTACCTAAAGGGGGCCCAGGCCAAGGATTATTCTTCTCGTCACATAGTTAATTGAAATTAATTGGATATTGTGACGCAGATTGGGCTGGGTGCCCGACTACATGGAGGTCAGTCACGGGATATTGTATATTCCTTGGAGAAGCTCTTATATTCTGGAAGATCAAGAAACAAACCACAGTGTCCAGATCTTCAGTAGAAGCTGAATACATGTCTATGGCAGCAGTCACCTGTGAACTTACTTGGCTACAATACTTGTTACAAGACTTACACGTTGACCATCATGTGCCTGCAAAATTGTTTTGTGACAACCAAGCCGCCATATATATAGCAGCGAATCCGGTGTACCAGGAAAGCACTAAACATATTGAGTTGGATTGTCATACGGTTCGTGAACGGATTCAAAATGGGGAGATTGAAACGGCCTATGTACAAACAGGAAAACAAGTTATCGACATACTCACAAAACCATTGGGACGGATTGTCTTTCAAACACATCTTCGCGAGTTGGGAGTTCTTGACATCCACACCCCAACTTGAGGGGGAGTATTAAAGGAAATTAGTTCAAGGGTTTTCTTATTGGTTCAAATCACTCCATAATCTGTCCCATTGTGATTTGGAGTGATCATAGGAATTAAAGATCCAATTAGCAAGCAATTAGTTGTAGTTGCTTAGAATGGACATTCTTCATTTGTATAAATTTACATGTAATACTGTACAAAGAGATATTGAAAATATACAAAGATTCACCTTGCTTCACACGTTTCTCTTTTCTGTGTTTCTCTCCATTATTGTTTTAACACACATGATTACGTTTTTTAAGATTGTGCGACAAAGCAAATAGTTTCCTGGTCAAAATATTTGCCACACAACCCCTTTTTTCCTTACACCACTCATCCATGACAAGACTTGTACAAGAAGGTCCTAAGGTCCATAAAGCTTCAAATATGAAAAGCCATTCCTTTCTAAATCGATTTGGATTGGTATTTAAAACAATCAAATAATGATTCGATCCAACAATTGGGTGGTGGAACACCAAAGAGTTTGGAAAGAGATCCAACCAATTCGAGTTAGAGATGAACTTATCAATTCTTTTCGAAATTCTAGCCCTTCCATGTCTACCATTAGTCCAAGTGAATCTCTGCCCTTTATATTGGATTTTCATTAATTCACAGAAATTAAGAAAATCAATAAGATATTGATTCGAAGAATGTCAAGCCTTACACTCTCACCCCCACAATAGCCAGAAACCGTCAACATGTTGTCTTGCTTCTACAAAATAACAATTGTCAAAACCAGAAGTTTTGATACTCCTTTCAGAAACACGATGAGATACAAGTGTTTTTGAAAGGACAAGTGTTTTTGAAAGGAGTCTCAGGTTGGGCCAAATATAACTTGTCAATTTGTGCAAGTATCACTTTGTCGAAGGTTGTCTCATCCCTTGACAATTCGAGGCAAAAATTATCATTCTAGATTTCCACCCTGACCAGAGTCCGTCTTAGGTGAATGGTTATTGATCACAAGCTTTTTTACCTTTTGCTTTCCTACTCAATGACACATTTGAAGAGTTTAGAGTTTAAACGGTAAGCTACCTCTACAAATCCATGTCCCATAAATCCAATGCCATTAGCATTGTTTCACGGATTGGCCGATACTGGTTCGTACCAGTTGGTCCGGACCATAGCGGTCTGGTTCCAACCCGTGATACAAAGGAATGTATCACTGGGTTATGGACCGGTGGTCCGGCAATTGGTACAGCCAGTCCGGCGATCGATTCCGACAGTCCGACGACCGGTCCTGCTGGTCTGGCATCCGGTATCTTCGGTCTAGCAACTGATACTATCGGTCCAACAATCCGACGACTAGTCCCGCCAGTTCGGTGACTGGTTTTTTCGGTCCGGAGACCAGTCCCTCCGGTCTCAGCCGATCCGGCGATAGTCTGAACTTTTTTTTTATTTTTTAATTTTTTTTTGCTTTCTGTATCGGATCCGAACAAGATCGGTTTAGTCTTTGGTTCCGGTTTGTTAAACCTTGGCCATTAGTCCCTAATTATTTTTTATTTGATCCTTGATTACTCTTATTGATGAGAGAAAATTCACAATTTATGAAAAGAGTCTCGTAATCCTTTGAAAGGATCACCCAAAACCAAGATAGAAAGATGTGGATTAATTGTTAAAACAGTGTTAGGTGCTAACCAGTTAGGCAAGCTAGCACCCTGATAAAAAAAAATTGAGTTCGTCAAGTTGTCTTTATATTTCGTTGAGGGTCTCTCGAACCCAGTGTAGATTGGACCAGCAAGTCCTGTTTTTCATTTCCGATGACGGTTAATAACTGACGATGAATATCGACGCTTTCCACCACATGCAAGGGAGAGAGACCGATGAAGATCCAGGAGTTGTTTACTTCGGTTCAAATGTAAATCTCTGAGAGCTCGGTGTAGCAGAAGCCTTTAACAGGGGTTTTTTTCTTTTGAACGTTGTGGCTCTGATCTGATTATTGTACTTTCTTTCGTAGTCAACAGAGAGGAACTCATCGGAGGCCAAGACAGAAAAAATTGCATGAAGCATGCCATTTGCACGGTTAAGTATTCAAAATAAAGGAAAGGATTCTGTTAAACACCAATTACTCTAGAAGCTCAAGCTGTTAGAAAACGACACAACAATGGATATCAAATGGTTCAACACCCTCCCCGCACGTGCAAGCTCTCTACGGGAACAATACATTTGTAGGAAAACACATGACAGAGGCAAACACACACCCGTACAAGAACAGCACATTCGAGGGAGAATAAACGTAGAAACATACACCCTCAGGATTTGAACACTTGACCTCTCACTTTGATACCACGTTAAACACCAATTACCCTAAAAACTCAAGCAGTGAAAAAATGACACAACAATGTATATCAAATGGTTTAATAGATTCAAAGTATAGAAAAGGAACAATAAGGAAGGAACAATAGTCAATAAATGTTAAACTAGATATTCAAAGTAAACGAAAAAACAATAGCCAATAAATGTTAGACACGTAAATTTGACATTACTAAAACATCGACATCACTGACACACATATCAATATCACTTAATTTGGTTTTTTATTTTTAAGTTATTTGTTTGACATTTAGTAGCTATTGTTCCTTCCCGTAACTAGAAGGACTTTAGATTATTTGATTTCATGCTTTATGCATTATATTCATTCATCTATTTTGATCCAATAGAATCAGATATTACATGATTAAAGCAAGACACTTTTTCTTACCGACAAGATAACTGTTTAATCGAATAAGGGAAGTAAATCCTCAGATATTTGGTGCGATACAAATATCCGAGAAAAGGAACAATAGTCAATAAATGTCAAACACGTAAACTAGATATTCGAAGTAAAGGAAAGGAGCAATAGCCAATAAATGTTAGACACATAAACTTGACATTACTGAAACATTGGCATCACTGAGACACATGTCAATATCACTTAATTTAATTTTATTTTTTAAGTTATGTGTGACATTTATTAGCTATTGTTCCTTTCAACCAGAAAGACTTTAGATGATTTGACTCTATACTTTATGCATCATATTCATTTATCTATTTTGATCCAATAGAATCAGATATTACTTGATTAAAGCAATAAACTTTTTCTTACTGACAAGAAAACTGTTTAATCGAATAAGGGTAGTAAATCCTCGGATTTTTGGTGCGATACAAATATCCAAGGAAAGAAATAATAATTAATAAATGTCAAACACGTAAACTAGATATTGTTTAAAGCAAGAAGTTTTTTTTTACTGACAAGATAATTGTTTAATCGAATAAGGGAAGTAAATCCTCGGATATTTGGTGCTGATACATCATGTACGCAACATTAAAAAGGTAATCGACCATTTTTAAAACCCGATAGACATATCAACCTCAATCTATCTATTTTAACCGGTTGCGATTTTGTACACACGGTGTTCTCGGATTAATATGATATGAAAAATCGCAATCAAATATCATATTCGATTTTCTTTCCCTAATTAATAAAGACATGTCTTTATATGGTTTGTTTCACAATCACTTGAGTGTGACGTGCCCGCACTTGATCGGCCCGTGCTATGATAATGTTTGGCTTAGCACCAACTGGATCAACCGGTCTAATTAACTGAGCCAGGGTTGTAGCCTCAACCATTTGATTGGACTCTTCTCGGAATTCCAACATTAGATAGAAAATAAACTAATAACATGTGAGGAAAATAGGAAACGCTGGATGTTTAGCCTACGTGGCATTATTTCGTTGCACGTTTATGAAATAATATTAGGGTTAATTTCACTTATACCCTCTCACATTTCTGACAATTGCAAATACACTCCATGTGTTTTCTTATATTCCATTTACACCGACTGTTGGTTGTTAGTAATGTCTGAGTTAACGGTGTTAATATTATACATTAATTTACTTTTTTAATTATATCTTAAAAATTATATTTAAATGAGACAAAATCAATTTTTACAATACAAAATTAATCATCTATCGTTTTTATTTTTGGATTTTTTTTACCTCTAAGTAGATTAGCAAAGTAATACAAATATAACTAAAATCCTGTCATGCAAGTACTATTTTTTTTATATTTTTTTTATCTTTGAAATATCGGAATTTAGTTCAAGGTTAATATAGTCTATAAATTAAAAAAAAAAAAATGAACGATATCAACACTGTGTTAGCTTATGAAATGGACAGTAGCTGAGGTTTTATCACATGCTATTCATTTTGAAAAATTTATCTCAATCAACTTTAGAGTAAAAGACTCACTAAAATGCAATAAATACCTTTCTGGATCTCGTATATCTTGAGGGAACTCCTTTTGGCGGCTATCTATCTTTCTTCGAAGGAGACCAAAATAACTCTGTATATTTACAAGGTGACCAATATATTCTCAAATTACCTATATAGAGAACTCGAATATAAGTTTCTCAGTAAGGAACTCGTTTTCATGACCAATAGTCCCTGTAAAGAAGAACTTATCTTGGAATCCTTCAAGGTTTTAAGCAACCAATCCGAGCGCCTTCAACTTAATGAAATCAAAAGTAAATATGCTTCATTGTAAACTCTTTTAAAAATAAAGTGAGAGACAGTCTCTCAAAGTACGTAGGAAACCACTTTCAGAAACTATTTCCTGAAGATAGTGTAAATTTGACTTTTGAAGCCATTTCTCATAAGGATTTACTTTAGAAGTTAAGGTATTTTATCTAAAATATTATCCGAAATCAATTCCTAAGGGTGAATAAGAGTGACTTCGAACTCTACTTAGCAGTTTTAATGATTTTAAAAGTGCATTCGAGGGTGGTAAACCCATATCTTTATTCTTCAAAGGGGATAAAATCCTTAGTCTTTTTAAAGGTGACTAACCTTCGGGTTCACCATATGGAGGTGGTTAGCCTTCAAGTCGAAATTCAGTAGGAGGAAATATACCTCCTTCGTAGTTATCTCAAAACAAAATGTAATAATGTTCCTTCGAAGTCTATGGATGTAATCTGATGGCGACTTCTGAGTTAGAAGGCATAAAATATTGTGCACTCGAAGACCTCTCTTCGAGGGATTATTTTTGAAACATGAAATAAACAAATAAAATCACTTGAAGTCTCTTCTTGGGAATAAATAGATGTGACTTCGAAGTTTTATTTGAAGTTTCGTATGTTTGAGAAGTCTAATAGGGGTGGTACATCCCTTTCTCTATCCTTCGAGAAGGATAATGTCCTTTAGAAGGAATGGAGAAATCCCTAATCCTTCAGTTATTTCGAAGGCAATTATCTTGTGCATGTTTAGGCTTTGGACACGTGGCGTGCCCTATGAGTTGCTTTCCAAAAAGTTGCTTCTTAAAGAAGCTTGCCTTTTTGGTGAAAGGACGGTCAGATATCTTTGAGCCGTTTCAAATATCAACGTGCAACTGTTGTTGACAGCTGACATGTGAAAAGCGGCGGTATGACAGGTAACTACTTTATTGAATCATTCAGTGTATGCGGCTATACCCAATAAATGTGTACGCGCACACTCAAGACAGCGCCACGTGTTTAGTGGGATTAATAAGACTGCCTGATCACCGATATAAATCTTAAAGAGAGTAAGTGGAGTATAAAAAAAACATAGAGAATGTGTCTGCAGTAGCTAGAAATGTGATGGGGTGTAAATGGAATTAACCCATAATATTATCAGTATCATCTAATTGAATTTAAATCTTTTATTAGATAATGGTGATGACAGATTTGTAAAAGGTTAAATATATTAGAATAGAAGGACAACTAATATATTCGGACCAATACTATCATCTACCTAGAGAAAATGTTGGGAAGTCTGTTTCAAGACAGCTTAAACCGTCGCGCGGCCGTTCTGTCGAGAGCGTTCCTTATCAACTTTGACCTATGGAGAAGACAAAGAGAAAGGGCAAGAGGTAAGGAAGTATTGCAATAACTGAAGAAGGTAGTTAGAATGCAATCACAGAGCAGCAAAACCTCACAGGTTGAAGACTACTCTCTTTCTCTTTCAGTGTCTTTACTCACTGTTGTTTTAGGGTTTCAGAGTTTTCTGGTTGCTAATTCAGATATCCGATCCTCTTCAATGGAGGATGGGTACTGGTATTTGTAGAGAGTTTCCCACTCTCAGTAGGACAACTGTCACTCGGCCAAGCATTCAGAGAGTGACCCTCATATGCTAGGCAAATCCTGAGTGCCACGTGGTCTTAGATAATATCTTGAGGGACACGTGTATTTCAACATGGCTAAGTTACTTACAGAGAAAGAGACCAAATCATTTCAAACCTTAAAAACTGCTCTACGAAAGGTTGCTTTGGAACTTGAGCAACACAGATCAAGAGACGCGTGTCACTTTCATACAAATCCCAAATAGCAACGTCACCATTCCTGCAGCCATTCCAGATAAGACAAAGCCTCCTTTAGATAAGTTAAAAAGAAGATATTTTATAAGTCGGTGAGGTTTTCACCATGTGTTTTCCATTCTGAGAATCCGTCTCAATCAACCTTTTTATGGGACAATTCAATGTACAAGGTACTTTACTGATTTCGTATGTTTTGGAGGAGAACTCCCTTTGGCGGCTATCTTCCTTCCAAGGAAATCAAGAACAACTATATACTTACAGGGCGATCAGTGTATTCTCGATTTACCCATGTAGAGAACTCAAGGTTGAGCTTCTCATCAGGAAATTCGTTTTCATGATCAATCGTCACTATAAAGATGAGGTTGTTTTGAAATCCCTTAAGGTTCATAGTTACAGTAACCAATCCGAGTGCCTTCTACTTGGATGAAATCAGAAGTAAACATATGAAGTCTTATAAGGTGAGGTGAGAGGGCGTTCTCAAAGTCCGTGGGAAACCTATCTGCAGGAAATACGTCTTGAGATAGCATGCTTTCAACTTCTAAAGCCCTTTCTACAAGGGATTTGCTTTTAAAAGTGAAAGACTCAAGATATGACTTGAAATCAATTCATTGGAATGAATGAAAGTGACTTCGAGTCCCTGTTGGTAATTCGGATGCATAAAAGACTGCATTTGAGGGAGTAAACCCAAGTTCATGTCCTTCGAAGATGACAAAATCCTTAGTCTTTTTTAGGGTGACAGACCCTTTGACGAATTGACCATCTTAAGGTGGTTAGCCTGGAATTTGTCTTAGGAGGAAGGAATATTCCTCCTTCAAATTCGCCTTTGGTACGAGGAAACATACCTCATTCGAATTCACCATCTGGAGGTGGTTAGCCTGGAAAGACTTCCTTCGAAATTGTCCTTCGAATTTGTCTCTCGGTTCCGTCGGTCGAGGTCGTCCCTCAGATTTGTCCGTCGAGGTTTCCTTAAGGAGAAGGAATATATACCTGCCTTGCGATTCTTCAAGACAAAAGCATAAAAAATGGTCCTTCGAAGTCTATGGATGTGATTTAAGAATGACTCATGAGTTAGAAGGTGCAGGAAATTCCCTCGAGGATCTTTCCTTGAGTAAAAATACCTTTAAAACGTGAAGGTATGTAATAAAATCACTCGAAATCTGTTCTAGATAGTAAATAGTTGTGACTTCGAGGATCTATTGAGGTCTTAATTTTTTGAGGAGTCTAGTAGGGGTAGCATGCCCTAAATACGTCATTCAAGAAGAATAAGGTCCGTCGAGGGAAGAGTAAGATTATCATTCCCTCGGGTGCCAAGAAGGCAGTATGTCGTGGGAACACAAGTCATTTGCCTCTTGAATATTTCAAAAAGGAGGAAAAAACGTGTTTGTTGGGTTTGTGACACGTAGCGTTCTCCCATAAGCTGGAATTCAAAAAGTTGTTTCTCGAAGAAGTAATTTCCTTTTTGGTAATAAGAACGATTAGATATCTCTAAGCCGTTTCAAATATTGTCTTTCTACCAAATGGTCTAATCACTGTACGTAGCTGCTGACAGTTAGCATGTGAAAAAGACGATTGTACAACCGTTTCAGCTTTAATGAATGATTCTGTGCGGCTATACCCAAAACGCATATGCGTGTTTTTAAGAAAGCACAACCTGTAAAATTGAGATCTAATTAGCCCACCTGATCACCAATATCTTTTAATTATTGTTATTTATGATGTCTCCGGTTCACCCAGTAATATTCGGTCCAACCATATGAACCACATATCGAGAAAAATTCATGTATCGGTCAAACAAAGCAGCGCCGCCGGCATTTCTTGAACGCGTATATATCGCCAATATGATCGACGGCTGTTTTTCCTCCGCAATAAATAAGTTCACATTTTGCCACGCACAAACGTTTCAAAATAATTTAAAAATCAAAACCCTATCTTTTGATTTCCCCCAAACGCGTTTTCTCTTTCTCTCTCTTTATTTTCTCCGGCGAGGACGGTCCCTGATCAGATTTGAGATCAAGGTCAGTTTCCCAATCTGGGTTTTGTTTAAATTTCGATTTCCTGTAACGGGTTCAATGGGTGCAAGATGTGTGTTTTCGAACTGCTTTTTGATTTCTTTTGATTTTTTTTTTCCTTTGGGTATTTTATCTGATAAAGGAAAGACAAATAGTAAGTGTTTTTTATCTGAAACATCTAGTGATGTTTGATTGTTTTCCTTGCAGGGCTTAGGGTTCTATCCTGACTTGGATTGTTAAAAAAGATGGTCTTTTTCTTTTTCCCAGATTTCCTCTCAATTGGTTAGTCAAGATATTGTTAGAAATTATTCCTTTTTTTTCCTTTTGTCTTGGTCGTTTGAATCTGCAAATCAGAAAAAAAAAAATTCTCAAAACCCTTAAATCCCAATAGGAATTTCTCATCCGATCCTATTTCACCTTGACGTTTGATCAATACCCAGTTCGTAAAATCCAATTCCATCATCTTAATTTTCTTGTTTCCTGGAAAATTGGGAAGGAAAGAAAAACATTATTCTGTTATTTTGATCTGATTTATCTCCTGAAATACTAACAGAAATGGCAGAGCCCAGACCAGAAACACCCTTGATTCCATCTCCAACACGTAATCTCCCTGATTTTCAACAATCCATCAAGCTGAAATACGTAAAGCTTGGCTATCACTACCTCATCACTCATGGAATGTATCTCTTCCTTTCCCCTCTTCTTGTTCTTATTGCTGCTCAACTCTCTACTTTCTCACCTCAGGATCTCTATGATCTCTGGGATCATCTTCGATTTAACCTAATCTCTGTGATCGTCTGCTCAACCCTTCTGGTCTTTCTATCTACCCTTTACTTCCTTACCCGTCCTCGACCGGTCTACCTCGTTGACTTCGCCTGTTACAAGCCGGATGATGCTCGGAAATGCACAAGACAGATCTTTATGGAGAGGTCGGCGTTAACGGGTTCCTTCACTGAAGGGAATCTTGAGTTTCAAAGGAAGATACTTGAGAGATCAGGCCTTGGCGAATCAACTTACCTTCCGGAGGCTGTCTTGAATGTTCCTCCGAATCCATCGATGGCGGAGGCGAGAAAAGAAGCCGAGGTTGTGATGTTTGGTGCCCTTGATCAGCTCTTTGCTAAGACCTCCCTAAAGCCTAAAGACATTGGGATACTGATTGTGAATTGCAGCTTGTTCAATCCGACCCCGTCGCTCTCTGCCATGATCATCAATCATTACAAGCTTAGGGGGAATATAATTAGCTACAATTTAGGTGGGATGGGTTGCAGTGCAGGTTTGATCTCGATTGACCTTGCCAAAGATCTTCTTCAAGTCCACCCCAACTCCTATGCCTTGGTCATCAGCATGGAGAACATTACTTTGAATTGGTACTTTGGAAATGAGCGATCGATGCTCGTCTCGAATTGCTTATTCAGGATGGGAGGGGCCGCGATCCTGCTTTCGAACAAGAGTTCCGAACGGCGACGATCCAAGTACCGATTGGTCCACACCGTTCGGACACACAAAGGCGCCGACGATAAATGCTTCGAATGTGTAACCCAAAAAGAGGACTCCAATTCGAAGATCGGTGTCTCGTTGTCCAAGGATCTGATGGCAGTTGCCGGGGATGCTTTGAAGACCAACATCACTACCTTGGGCCCTCTTGTTCTGCCGATGTCTGAACAATTGATCTTCTTAGCTGCATTGGTTGGGAAGAAGCTTTTCAAGATGAAGATCAAGCCTTACATCCCAGATTTCAAATTGGCGTTTGAGCATTTCTGCATTCATGCAGGAGGTAGAGCTGTATTGGATGAATTGGAGAAGAACTTGCAGCTATCAGACTGGCATATGGAACCATCAAGGATGACGCTTCACCGATTCGGAAACACTTCGAGCAGCTCACTTTGGTATGAGTTGGCTTATACAGAAGGCAAGGGAAGAATGAAGAAGGGTGATAGAACATGGCAGATTGCATTTGGGTCTGGGTTCAAATGTAACAGTGCAGTATGGAAGGCTCTAAGGAACATAAACCCCGCAAAGGAGAAGAATCCGTGGATGGATGAGATCGACCTGTTCCCTGTTAGTGTTCCGAGGGTGTCGACAATCTAAACTCAAAGTGGTGGTGTTTTCTTCTTGATTTTTGAAATTTAAAGGGGTGGTGGAGTTGAAACCAGTTTAGGATGTTGTTCTATATTTTATGTTTTGATACCGTGCTGGTTGAAAGATGGTATGGAAGAGGTTTTGCGTTGTTCCTTTTGTGTATTGAGTTGGGGAGGTATTGCCTTGTTCCTTTTGTGTATTGAGTTGGGGAGGTATTGTTTTCATGGAGTTTTGTTTTGGTTGGATGGAGAGGGAGAATGGTATTGTTGTTTGTTGTTCTAGAGTTGTAGAATGTGGGATTAGAGTTCAGATTTAGGGAGGGTACTGGGTTTTGATTCATGGTTCTGTTAACTTCGTTCATGCCTTGGGAATTCAGAGGATTTAGATCCAAGACTGATTTTCTTGTTGGTATGTTATTCTTATTCCAATTCTTATTCTTTTGAATCAGTTTGATCTAACCCATTGATAATTGTTTCTAGTTTGTGCCATTTTCAGGGAGCGATGGAGAATTATAGTCTTTTTCAAGAAATATTTTCTAGTTGACTGTAAAACTTGATCACTTGGAACCTCAAGCTTTAATGGTTCTGAATCAAGTCTTATTATATCTCTTCTTGTTTTAAAACCAGGGCCTCCATGCATCCAAAATGAAGCTAGGGCCATGTTTGTCATTGCTTCTTAAAAGAAGCGATTCCTTCAAAATTGTTTTTTATGAAGCGTTATGAAGGGACGGCTTCAGATGAAAAAGAGTGTTTTTGGTCTACTTAAGAAGTGCTTTTAGGTCTAGAAGATAAAATAGTACAAAATGGGTATTATAAAATAACATGAGGATAAGATAGTTTCAATAAAAATGTCGCTTATGTGGTCAAATTGATTCTTGCAAAAGCAATTTGGAGTAGGAAGTCGACTATTTCAATGGAATCAAAGTTTCGATGAAGTTGCTTTTTAGACATGTTTATCAAACCCTTAGGGCGTTGGTGTTGCTTCTTGGAAGGAGAAGCAATTCTTTTAAAATTGATTCTTATAAAGTGTTTTATAAGAACTACTTCAGAGGAATAAAAGATGTTTGGTGAATATTTATTGAAAAAGTGCTTCCAAGTTAGATTTGTGAGAAGGTTATGTAGAGTAGGAAATCTATATTCAGTAGGAGAAGTGAGTTCTTTAAAATTGATTCTTATGAAGCGCTTTATAAGAACTACGTCGGAGGAATAAAAGATGTTTAACATTTATTGAAAAGTGCTTCTAAGTTAGATTTGTGAGAAATTTATGTAATAGGAAATCTATATTCAATACAATTTCTGTTCATGTAAATAATATGGGTAAAATAGGCATTTTAAAAAGTTTAAACAGGTCATATAAGACCATAAAACGTATTTCATTAAAAACCACAAACTGATTTCCGCAAATATGATTTCGGAAGCAGAAAATAGTAGGTTAAAAAAAATCAACATTTGGAAGAGATGATTCTTGTGAAATCGCTTCACTTTGATTTACAAGAAACGTATTTCTTGTAAATCTATTTATTTGAAGACTTCAAAATCACTTTTACGACCCAAAAAAAACAATACCAAACACACCCGTAATATGTACTGAGGAATCACTTTCATGACCCACAGAAGCAATGCCGAGTGCCAACCATGTCCTAATGCTATTTTACACTGCAATAACTCCACCATGTGCCTTGGAAAAGGGGTGTTTTGGACATTATACCATTCTCCTTTTGTTTTGTTGCAGTTGAAAAGAATCTTTGTGTCAGCTTTGGAACACTTTTTTTTTCCCTTCAATCCATGACTGGGCAATGCTGTGTGTTTTCGAATACTGACAGCCTCTATGAGAAACGGACATAAGCTGGCAATTGTCGGGTTCTGGTACTTGCGGCAGCAGCATGCAACGCGTGATACAAAAGTCGGTATCTGATAACAAGGGTTAACCATCGATGTGTGGCTCATTTGGTAACAAGTTGGATTATCCGAAGGTAAGTCCAGAGCTCAAATCCTATTACAAGCACTCGTGGCCATGGGTTTACCTTTAATGCTCCCGTCCAGAATGTGGATAAGTCCCGCACCTATGTGGGTGTGGGACACCACGCGGTTAAGACCAAAAAAAAAAAAACCTTTAATGCTCCCGTCCAGAAAGTGGATAAGTCCCGCACCTATGTGGGTGTGGGACACCACGCAGTTAAGACCAAAAAAATAAAAAAGATAACAAGGGTTGCATGCATGCATTGGCACTTTTACTGATTATTATACTGTGTTGCTTCTTTGGCTTCTTCTAATTGACTCTTTCAATATAGGCTGAAGCAGCTTTTTGATCAGATCTGAACCGTTCGATCAAATTAAAAGTGCATTATTGTTTTGTAGGGTAAATTCCACAAACCTCCCTTGAGGTTTGGTATAATACCAGTATACCTCTTTTATCTTTCTCAAAAGGATAAATACATTCCTTCTATTATCTCCATTCAGACATCGACCTCCTCTACACTAACGGCACTTAACGAAAATCATTAATTTTTACACGTTTTTGATTATTTTGCCCTTCTATTTAAACCTACCACACCACCACCACAATTCTCACCCTACCACCACCAGCACTATTGGTGGTGGAGGGTTGGGTGGTGATAGTGGTAGTAGTGGTGGGGTGTAGGTTTAGATACAAGGGCAAAATAGTCAAAAAAATGTAAATATTGATGATTTTCGTTAAGTGCCATTAGTGTAGGAGAGGTCCATGTCCGAATAATGATGCTGGTGGCGATGGTGGTGGGGTGGGAATGGTGGTGGTGGTGGTGGTAGTGGTGTGGTAGGTTTAGATAGAAGGGCAAAATAGTCTAAAATATGTAAAAATTGATGATTTCCGTTAAGTTTCGTTACCGTACCGAATGGAGATAGTAGACGGGATCTATTTGTCTTTTTGAAAATGATAGGGAAGGTATATGGGTATTATACCAAACCTTAAAGAAGTTTGTGGAATTTATCCTATTTTTAAGGAAAAATTATACTTTGATCCCTTGAGGTTTTCGACAATTTTAGTTAGAACCCTTAATGTTTTTAAAATTACAACAACACCTTTCGTCAGAAACCTAAGGGAATCAGAAAACTAATGACATGACATTGAGTCATTGACTGATATACCCTTTATAAACTATAAACCATTCTTCATCACAGGTAGATAAAGTGGATAAATCTTAGGTCTGAAATATCCTCTTAGTCTCTCAACTAAAGAGCCATCATACTCCAACATCACACTTGAATCATTCATCAAAGAGAAAAAAAAAATACATCAAACGATTGATGAACATTTTATAAGAGCATGCCAATCGTTCCTTAAAAATTTCCCTATATTTGAGAATAAGTTTGATTAAAAAGTTATATTTTGAGAAGAGCTTTCCAATCCTTTTTCTATATTTTTTCTTCAAATCTTTTTAAAAATTTTAATTTTATAATAAAATTCTCTTTTCAGGAAAGATTTGAGGTTTGGGAGAGATTTAGGGGTTTGGGGTCATCTCCAATCATTTCCGTAGATCTAATTTTCCCAAAATATAGCCATTGATTATGGGGAGAAGTTTGTGGGTCCTTAAACTTTTCTCCAAATTTTGGGAAAAGAGTAAGGATTCCCTGAGGAAAAGTTTAGGAATGATTGGAGAGCATTTTTGAACATTTTTTTTTTTGAAAATTTGATTTTAAGAAAAGTTATAAGAAAGGATTTGAGATGCTCTAAGGAGTATATCAATTAATGACTAGTAGCGTTAGTTGACCGATTCCCTTGGGTTTTTGACAAAAGGGTTTTATTATAATTTCAAAAATCTTAAGCATCGATAATTGCAATTGCCAAAAACCTTAAAGGGTCAAAGTATAATTTTCCCTTTTAAAAATCTTATTCGAGCAGCTTAGTTAGTTGTTCCTCATCGTGAAAGGAATGAAAGGAAATAATGTGGCAAAAAGGCCGGTTTTGTTTTTAATCATGATTTCATTTTGTAGTTTCGAGGTTCCACCGTCGTTTAAGATAGCGACAGTAACTGTATGCCAGTGTACGAGTAGTTTGGTGCGACTCTCTTGATGGAGAAACATGATCAGAGTCAACAACGACTTAGATACTTAGTTTCAGCCCTAAAAACAAGTTTAAACACAAAAACATCTTTTACATGACAAAAAGGGTTCTTCTAAGCCTAACATCTTGTTTTTCCTTTTTTTTTCCCCACAAAACTTAAGAAAGCTTTTCTAAATACAATAAAATTATGCTTGACATTATTTAATTAAGTATTTATTGAAGCTTATAACCTTTTTTTGGTAACAGAGTGTTCGGGCCAGCTTGCACGCACCACGACTAATCCTTGGGGCCTTGAAGTTAACGACCGGGTAAGCCTCCAATGGCCCCAAGTTAAACACCCTGCAGAATCGAACCCCAAACCTAAAACTTATAACTTATTAAAGCATTTTTTTTTTAATTACAAGTGCGTTTGGTAATGATGAACGGACAAACTTCTACCTATAATTACTGAGGAAGATAACTCATAACAAGTTACTCTCAAACAACTTCTCCTTACCAGTTATGCAAAAAGTGATTTGTAAACATTAATGATACTTTTAACCCTGAACACAATACTAAACTTTTCAAAAATAATATTTTTATCCTCAAATTTTAAAATAACTACATATTTTCAAACCAATCACTTATCCAACGACCAAAAGCACAAACCAAGCTAAACACAGCCTAAAATTAAGTTACATATATTCTAATGGGGCCTATATGGGAAGAAACATATCCTTGGGACAAACCCAAAGGGTACCATGTTAGATGGACCAGAATGGCCATATCATGGGAAAAAAAAGGTCTTAGTCTCACCAGCCAACTAACCATATAGCACCTTTTGCCTTAAATATTTACAAAACAATCCAAAATAAACAATAACAGCTGTTATAATATAAATAAAGGTTGTTCTACTCGGGCTTCTGGCCCATCAAGAACTTCTAGTTTCAGCATTAGAGAAAAAAAAAAAGGGATGTATAAAATAGGGTTAATTCCACTTACAATACATAATGATAACTATATTTAAATGAGAGAAAACTAATTTTTATAAGACAAAATTACCCTTTTATTTTTGCCTTTGAATTTTTTTTTTACCTCAATAATACTAATAAAGTACTAAAAATATAATTAAAAATCCCATTAAAGTAAAAATTCCTGTCAAGCAAGTATTGGGGATTTCTTTCTCTTCCATTTTTAAGTATCTGGCTTTAGTTCAAAGGTAATATAGACCATAAATTAGAAAAATCAAATGACATCAACACTTTATGTTAGGTAATAAGACTGGAAAGTTAACATGAGAAATTATATAACCATAAATTAAAAAAAAATCGAATGACTCTTGTTAGGTAATAAGACGGAAAGTTAGCAGAAAGTACAATGTAGAACATAACCTCAAGGGGTGGAAGTGGAATATCAAATGGCTTTAGTTAAAATGTAATATAGTCCATAAATTAGAAAAATGTAATGACATTTCATTAGGTAATAAGATGGAAGGTTGACAAGGGTAATATAGTCCATAAATTAGAAAAATCGAACGACATTAAAAAATTTTGTTGGGTAATAAGGCGGAAAGTTAACAAAGGGCAATGTAGTACAAAACCTCAAGGGGTGTAAGTGAAATTTAAAAAAACACAGGGGGTGTGCCTATAGTTGCCAAAAATGTGAGGGAATGTAAGCGGAATTAACCCTAGAAAACAACAATAGATCAAAATAAGGCTGATGTGATTTTATATGCATAACTCCCAACTTACAAAAAGGGATTGAAACGAAAATGTATATCAGTTAGTCCACAAGAAAAAAGAAAGAAAGAAACTAACACAAAATATGCAAATGCATAAAGCCATTAGATTTATTCATTTGCAAGCTAGTCCTTTGAGGATTTGTTAATGAGTGATTTATGGATATGTGGAATCACACCTCCACCAGCTATGGTACCTTTTATCAGAGTGTCAAGCTCTTCATCCCCTCGGATCGCAAGCTGCAAATGCCTCGGTGTAATACGTTTAACCTTCAGATCCTTGCTTGCATTGCCTGCCAACTCCAGTACTTCTGCAGTCAGATACTCCAAAATTGCTGCAGAGTATACCGCAGCTGTTGCTCCCACTCTTCCATTTGCCGATGTTCTTGACTTGAGTAGACGGTGGATTCGACCCACCGGAAACTGCGGGTATGCAAATGTATAGAAAGGGCATTGCATCATCAGAGGAAGAAAAGCATGGGAAATAAATTGCATCAGACAACACATTCTAGTGTCCACAGTACAACAATATGCAGAGTATTCAATTACTCGAAGAAGTGCAACAACATTCATCACTCATTTATTGATCCATCAGAGCAAAAAAGAACTGTTAAATAGTATCAAGTGAGGAAAATGCAGAGAAATTTTGGGTGGAAAATCTACATGAACATGGTAGCCCTTATGGAATTGGATTCCAACGTTTAAGGGGGGCTGGTATGTAGGCAGCCAAGATAAAGAAGGGAGAAAAAGAAGAACGAGAATAGGGTAATTATAAGAAGAAAATATGAAGAGTAGTGAATAGTCCAAGTAAAACCAATCTACTAATCCAGAAAACTTTGTTTAGTAGATTGTCTTTGTCAGACCGGTAGCCAAGGACATGGATAGTCCATATTTATATTAAATCACACCATTTGAACAACATGAGATATCCCATCCACAAGAAAAGTACTGAAACAAATGCGACCCCAAGGGACAGCTCTGTCATGAATATCGCCATCCAGATCTACATGACAAGTAAAGGAAAATCATAGACAAGTGCAAGATTGGGGGAACTTGTGGAACCATAGTGTAAAGGATCGGCCGATCCCGATCTGGATCGGCCAATCCAACTCGGGATCGGCTCGGGACGAGTCACGATCCCAAGCCGATCCCTAAAACATTGCAAGTCTATTGACTCGGTCCGAAACCGGTCCAAATCGTCCAATCCGGACAATCTGACTCGGAATCACCGAGTCGGATAGGGCAATCCATATTGGATCGGCCAGTCCAAATCGTTTTGCAAATAAAAAATAAAAATAAAGAAGTTTCCGGAATGCAGAGACGACATTAAAAAAAAAAAACGTTTTCAGACTTCAGAGTCCAACTGAGAAGAGACTTGGGAGAGAGAGAGAGAGATCAACTTACCTGTTGCTGCGACCTTCTTCTTCTTCAAAACCTTCAGATCTATTTTTTTTTTTTTCTGATTTTTTTTTTAGTATTTCAGGCAACAAAACCTTCAGATCTCTTCTTCTTCTTCTTCTTCAAAACCTTCAGATCTAATAAGTTTTCTTCTTCAAAACCTTCAGATCTACTATTATTTTTTTTCTGATTTATTTGATTTTTTTTTTAATATTTCAGACTTCAAAACCTTTAGATCTCTTCTTCTTCTTCTTCTTTTCCAAAACCTTCAAATCTACTATTTTTTTTTTTTCTGATTTATTTGGTTTTTTTTTAATATTTCAGATCCATTGTTTGGATCGGCTCTTCTACTTCTTCAAAACCTTCAGATCTATTATTTTTTTCTGATTTTTTTTTTTTTTTAATATTTCAGACTTCAAAACCTTCAGATCTCTTCTTCTTCTTCTTCTTTTTCTTCAAAACCTTCAGATCTAATAATTCTTCTTCTACAAAACCTTCAGATCTACTATTATTATTTTTTTTTCCTGATTTATTTGATTTTTTTTTTAATATTTCATACTTCAAAACCTTCCGATCTCTTCTTCTTCTTCTTTTTCTTCTTCAAAACATTCAAATCTACTATTATTATTATTTTTTTATGACTTATTTTAATTTTTTTAAATATTTCAGATCCATTGTTTGGGTCGGCCGATCCAAAGTTAGATCACTGATCCAACTCGGTATCGGACCGGGACGATACCCGATCCGATACCGAGTTTAAACACTACATGTGGAACAGGTAAAGTTATTGGGAAGTATACTTGTGTGTATACAGCTCAGCCAGCTCATATATACAGTATACAAAGGTTGTGTTACAGGTAAAGTTATTGGGAAGTATACTTGTGCGTATACAGCTCAGCCAGCTCATATATACAGTATACAAAGGTTGTGTTTGAATCTGAAATACCGGAGTGTGACATTCAGATAAATCTCAAAGATTAGAATTTGAATATATGAAAGCTAGGATATTTAAATAATGTAATAGAAAATAATTAAACAATACTATATCCAATGAACTACCTCTTATACGCAAGGGATTTGTTGAGTTTAATAATGTTACATAACCACTTAGCAACTTTTTTTAGGAAATTCAATGCCTGCACTCTATTTTAGATGTTATGATTTGTGATACCAAAAAAAACTAGTAAGTTTGATACCAGAATCTGAGTTGCGAGACAGGTATGTTGATTATTTAAAAGTTTCCATAAAACACGACCAAGTGATCACAGGTACTATATCCTCACAATGAGGACAGTAACTTAACTCAAAACTATGAACTTAGCCGTCCACCTTCAAGATCACTGGTAAACATGGCTGTTATTGAATATAACCATGCATTACATAACACCCAAATGGAGCATATGATGAAAATAGCATCTCCACCCAGGAGTATTGCTAGAACATCCACATTACACACATGATGCACATTCTTAATAATCCAATTTGTGATGACAACTAATTTAACAATGGCAATCATGTCATCCGGCATATATTTTTCTTTATGAACTTCAATACCAGCTTTGGTTACCTGAACTAAATCTGGTGAGACGTGGGTTCCCTGCAATGTCGAGTGATAATGTTTCCAACTGAAACCATCCAACTGAAACCAACCACTGGACAGGGTTCCTGCAATGGTGAGACACTAGAAGGGTTCCTGTCTAGAGTTAAATCAATGATTTACTCAATGATTTACTCAACTTTAGAGTTCCCAAACCCCTCACACTCCAATTGAGAATCTTCATGAATCAACAGTTTCCTCCCTAACATAAACCACGCTTCCATGCTCATAATTAACACTACATTCAAGGTTTTTAAAAACACTACAGCCCTTTCTTCTCTTTGCATATCTCATATTGGACATGGTTTTTTGGAAAAACAAGAAATCAATAAATTTTTCCTTGTTATCCTTGGCATTAAAGAGAGAGAAACCCATTTTTCAGTGGGCTCATTGAGAACTGTACCTTCTAATTTGGAACTCCCAGCTTGGTCACTAGAAGGGTGGCCTTTTGTAAACTCAACTACTAAGGATGTTGATACATGATCTTAGTTTTTTACTTGAGCCAAATATCATATTTTAAACTTTGTTAAATATGATATTTTTTGATTTTTATATTTTCAAGTAACATTATTTACAATATACCATAGTATTTTCATTGTCATAAACGCCCAGAATCTAGGAGTTGAAGACTTAGAAAAATGAGGAAAAGAGTTGTGCATAAATCCGTATCAATACAAATATGCTAAACAAATGGATGTATTTGGGTATCACAGCTATGAATACAATTATGGATGAATCCGACATAACCCATTCCATGCCAAATAGGTCTAAGAAGGAGATTCTTACATGCTGGAAAGAAATGAAAGCGGATAGCAACCCATCAAATCCACCTCCAGCAACTACTTACTGCAGCTGGAATCCAAATTGCTGATGATTATTAGTGCTCCCAGCAAATGTTGAAAGAAAAACGCTCAAGAAACTTGGAAAGATCTCCGAACCTAGCTACACATCAAATCCACCTCCAGTAACTTACTGCAGCTGGAATCCAAATTGCTGTTGATCCCAGCAAATGTTGAAAGAAAAACACTCGAGAACCTTAGAAAGATCTTCGAATCTAGCTAACTCCAATTTTTTTTTTCATCAAAACCAATTTGAACCATCATGGATGCAGATCATCTTAAAGGATCTTAGCAAATTCATAATCCAAAAGAGAAACTAAAATAGCATCTAGGGGTGTTGAAAACTACCACATGAAACCTATCACGCTATCATCTCTGCCAAACAACTTCTAGTTTTTTACTTTACCAGTTCAATGTACCACTGCATGAAATCTATTACCTCCACCAATCAATTAGTAGTTCTCGCTTTAACAAGCAAAATAGGAGAATGGAAGTTAACAAATATCAATTGTTCAGGTGGGCTGATGTATCTAAGTCCAAGGACGGGAGGTTTCGGGAGCAGAAAACTGGTTAAGTTTAATGAAGCATTGTTGGGGAAGTGGTTGTGGCTATTCGAGAGGAAAGGAAGTCTTTGGAGACGGGTTATCACTACAAAATATGGATGTAAACTGTTCTAAGATGTGGAGAGATATGGATGCCATCATTGACAAGGTGATACCTCTCCTTTTCTTTTGAACTAGAAGCCTTCCTGAATTTAGATCCATGGCTTTTGTTTCTTCCCAGCAAGAATGGGATTTTTTTGCGACTTACATATGAAAGCTCTGGGTTAGAATGTTTGTTAGGGTGGGATGGGTTACTATTAATTTTTTCCAGCTGGTTAGTGTATACTCTGTAAAGCGGGTGAATTTTTGGGTTTTTATCTTGTAAATCAGGCTTGTATTTTCTATTTGTTCTATTATACTAATACAAACTTATATTTTAATCGATAGAAAAAAAAAAGAAGCAGCAGCAAAATAGGCCTGAAAGTAAAAGAAATGCTCTAAAATTTCATCAACTTTAGGGAAAATTACCCAAAGGTTGGAGATGATTCAAGTGTCCATGACAACAGTGCTACAAGCGGTGGGGATTCACACCTAGGCCATATAAAATCTAATTGATGGATAGGCAAAACCAATATTAACCCACATGGGTTAGTTCAACTGGCAGGCTCTCCAGCTCAGGGATTGGAAGTCCTAGGTTCGAGTTCCCGGGCTTACTTGATATATGGTCCTTGTGGATGGGGTCATGTATCCGGGGTTTATCCTGTCCCCACTAAGTGGGGTCAAGGGTTCCGCGTGGGGGGGGGGGGGGGGGGGGGGGGGGGGGGGGGGGGGGGGGGGGGG
>JAUPMG010000010.1:6555917-6566622 GCA_031762675.1 Pachysandra terminalis
AAACCATCTTCAGACCATAGCCAAGATCTTGAATCTCCTTCACCACTAACAATGACAGAATTAAGCTGTACCAATAACTCCACCACTTCTACCTCCTCCCAATCCATGGCATTCCTCCTAAATTTCAGATCCCATCTCCACCCCCTCTCTTCAAAGACCAAATACTCTTTCAACCACGCGTTGATATTGGAAGCTAGCGCCGCTACTCCCGGAAATCTGTCTAACAATGATAGCTCCCCGCACCTACTCCCACCTTAAACCTAACCCCTCTGCGGAACATATCCATATTACTACAAATAGCTTTCAAAAGCCTGTCCCGTGAGGACCTCTACACGCTCTAGAGCTCCATCCCTCTTCCTCTAATCCATATTTACTGCTTATCACCGTCCTCCAAAGATTCCCATCCTCTATACCGAGCCGCCACAACCATTTGGCTAATAGAGCCTCGTTGAAACGAGTGAGGCTTCTTAAACCCAAACCTCCCTCCTTTTCTGAACAAACTTGAGACCATTTAATTAGGTGATACTTCTGACCCTCCTCATTTCCTCTCCATAAAAAATCTCTATGAAGCTTCTCAAGTCTTCTTGCCACCGAAGTTGAAATGTTCATTAATGACATATAATAAGTAGGAAGGTTAGAAAGCGAGCTCTTAATCAAAATCAGCCTACCTCCTTTACCAATCAATTAGTAGTTCTTGCTTTAACAAAAAAAAAAAAAATAGGAGAATGGAAGTTTACAAATATCGGTTGTTCAGTTGGCTGATGTATGTAAGCCCAAGGACGGGAGGTCTAGGGACCAGGTAGCTGGTTAAGTTTAATGAAGCATTGTTGCGGAAGTGGTTGTGGCTATTCGGGGAGGAAAGGTAGTTTTTGACTCTTCGGAGATGGGTTATCACTACAAAATATGGATGTAATCTTGGTGATTGATCTCCTTGAATGTATAATGGCACATATAGCATGGGGCTTTAAAAAACAATAACTGGAACAGTAGAAGACTGTTCTAAGAGATGGAGAGAGATATGGATGGATGCCATCTTTGACCAGGTGATATCTCTCCTTTTCTTTTGAACTAGCTTCCTGAATTTAGATCCATGACTTCTGTTTCTTCCCAGCAAGAATGGAATTTTTTGTGAGTTTCATATACAACCTCATTGTATGGGTCAGGACTTAGTATGTTTGCAAGGGTAGGATGGGCTGCTATTAATATTTCTTTTTTCAGCTAGTTCATGTATACTCTCCGTGTAAATAGGCTGAATTTTTGGGTCTTTATCTTGTAAATCAGGCTTGTATTTTCTATTTGTTCTATTATATTAATACAAACATATATTTTAACTGATAGAAAAGAAAAAAAAACAGAAAGATGAAAAATAGGCCTAGAAGTAAGCATATGCTCTAGAATTTCATCAACTTTAGGAAACATTACCCAAAGGTTGGAGATGATTCAAGTGTATATGACAACAAGGCTACAAGAGGTGGGGATTCACACCTAGGCCGTATGAAACCTAAATGATGGATAGTCAAAACCAATGTTGATTAAATGGTTGCATCTTGTATAGAAATCTAACACGGCAGCAATATAGCTGCGGTGGGATTTTCTCTCTCTTCAGTTCCATCTTATGCAAAGTCTCAACTAAAATTGCTTCCCACTATTTCCAAAATTGCTCAATACACACCATGAAGGTGAAAAAGAGACATTTCAATCGGCCCACCTAGAACAATTAAGAAGAATTCTACCAAAGGAACATCTCACACACGTCAATCCAAACAAACATTTAAAAAATCGAGTAACAAAATTAATGCAGAGGACAGTGGACACTAACACATGTTATTATAAGAAAATTTGAGAGGTACAAGAGTCCACATCTCTCACATATTAAAATATGGAGTGAAGATAATATTACTACTAATATCCATATCCTTTAAGGGGATGCAGGGCTTGAGCTCAGAGGGATAGACCACCGAGTATAGCAATCTACATCCAAGCCCAGGCTTACCATGGGCAACACAACTTTTCATGCCAGATGATATAGGTAGAGCTGGCAATTTCCAACCCGACCTGTCAACCCGTCCGAGTTTTAGAGGGTTTGGGTTTAAGTTTTCAACCTGCAGGTTGGGTTTGGGTTGGGGTTGAGGATTTTCAACCCGCAAATAAACGGGTCGGGTTTGGGTTAGCCCTTCTGACCCGTCGGGTTATTATACTATAGGTTTTACTTAGTATACCTTAAAAAATATGTACCAACTATATATACATATTTTTATATATATATATGCACACACATATACATAATGTAAGGGATAGGATATTTTCTTTCCCACTTTCCCTCTTCCTTTCCTCTCTTATATGATAGAGCTTGGTTGCTAGAGACTGGAGCATTAGAGAAGTAAAGTAGAATATTGTACGGTATATTGCATTATTATTGTTTACATGAGATTAAATAAGATTATAGAAAACAAATGAGTATTAAATTACAATATCATTGCAACTTTTAATCAGGTTTATAATAGAAGACATTAGATGATGTATTGAAAAAAAAATAATAAAAAAATAGTAAAATTAAACAAGTCAAGATCTATTTCAATCCGTTTATTAAACGGGTGGGTTTGGGTTGAGTGCTAAGCCGTTAATACCCCCTATTAACCAGACCTGAACCGCCCAATTGCCACCTCTAGATATAGGAAAGGCTAAAGGAAATCTTGAAGTTGATGGCCCAAGATCACTTGTTCTGATTTTTGGTGGAAAGGGCAAGCCATAAGAAAAAAATTATAAGAGCTTTCTTGGTGGGTCCAAATGACAACTTTCCTGTATTCTAATTGTCACAAAGAGGCAAAGCTTTTTCTGCATCAAAAATCTGACATCTTAAAGCCTCTAAGAATTACTTAGGATGGGTATACATATGTACGTGTGTGTGTGTGTGGCCCAACTTTTTCAGACATGTCTTAGAAGATGTGACGGCCTTTCTAACAACATATTCCAACATAATGGAAAAAAGTATATACATATGTGCGTGTGTGTGTGTGTGTAGAGAGAGAGAGGTCTTCCCCTCTCTTTGGAAGCATAAATGCTCCATCTTGATAATAAGGCTTCAATATTACCCACCCCGGGTTGCTCAGTTAGTAAGGGCAAATAGGGGATTGTGTGGGTTACGCGCACGGTCTCAAGTTCGATTCCCCAGCTGGGCAGGTTCGGATTTAAGTGGGCGGTCGTGGCGGTGGGTTGCTGAACTAGCCTCCTACTTGGGATTAGTCGGGCCTAAGGCCCGGACACCCAAGTTATCAAAATATATATATATATTACCCCTCAATTTCCGAAAAGATGAACTGAGGTCAAAGTTCATTCAAATAGAAATGATGAACGGAGAGATTGCTAATGGAGATGGTGAACTCTAGAACAAAAAACACAAATGCAGAAAATTTTTCCTGATATACAAGTTAATTGACTGTGACAATCTTGTTCTAAATAGTTGCCTACAGATAATTCTCCCAATCTTTCCATATTGAAAAGAAAAATACTTGAATGCTAATTATTTACCTCCAAGGTTCCAATATGAAACCTTTTCTTCTTTTTAAGTGTAAACCACCTCCCAACCTCAAAAGAAAGATGTAAACCAAAGGCAAAAGAATTAGAAACTGAACGAAAATGCATAACACCATAGCCCAACAAACTAAATGGCATCTTATATCATTCATCCCTCTTCAAAAAAGCATATCCCCAAGCCTTCAAGGAGAAAGAAGACTACAACCGAAATACAGATAGAGAGAAAGCATAGGCCAGTCAGGACAACCTGAAACCCAAGTGTATGGGTTGGTCTACATTAATATGTTAACACTGGGGCTAGGCTCATCCCCATAATATTTATACCATAATGAAACCAAACTGACCTCGGCATTATCCAATGCATCCATACTTGTAGTCACCCTAAACAGCACCCATTTCTAGGGCAGCAAGTTTATGACAGAGATTTGGATATACTTTCCACAAACTTCATTCCAATACTATACATTCTTTGAGCCAAGTAAACTACCAAAAATGTACAAAAAAGAAAAAAGAGAAACCTCTTTTTGTAGTTCTAACAAAGATTCTAATGTTTAAACTAACTTATCATTTAACATAAACACAAGATCGAGATCATACTTATAAGATGAATGCTAAAGTCCACCCATTGTAGCTTATGTTGAGTGTCTTGCCCCATGATAAGATAAGGCCTATGCTTGGAGTTGAGAAAACTCTCTCTTTGTCTCCCTCCTTCCAACATATTTACTCTCATGGGAAACATAGCATGATTGTTGGAGCATTAAATACTCATCTTTGCCCAATTTAAATGGATCTTCTTGCAAGATAAGAAACTCACATTTTCCCACTCTCTTGGTCTTTGGCTTTTAGAGAAAAAAATAAGAAAAACATACTTTTTATCCTCTTTGGCTATTGGGTTTTGTGATTATCCTCTTGCATGCTAGGAGGATTGCGACGAGAAAATAGTATTGAATAAGGGTTTCTTCATTGCCAAAATGCGAGGACCAAATCCATTTTCCCGATGCACTTTGCTTTCCAAAAGCTGGGTTTTTGGAGATCCATGCAACCTTTTTGTGGTAAGGTTTTTAAACCTTTATTTCTTGGAATCCACCTTGTTGGTGAAGTTGTCATTGTCAATCCAATAGTTGTATTTCTAGAGTTTGGTATCTCTAGCTTTGTCTTGAGAAGACACGTTGTAACCCCATTATTCGTATAATGGGAGTTCTTGACAGAATTAGATCCTGCGGTGTTTCCCTTCACATTGAAGGATCTTTTATGTAAAAATCATGGACTTCACGGTATTCTCTTGTGTGGTTTGCTTGCTTGATTTAGTTCCATTTTGACGATCTTGCCATAATGATTGAGAGTCAGGCTGCATATTCTAATCTTCCAAAGCAACTCACTATGAGGATTCTAAAAAATTTTCACCCCAAGAGCTCCCATGTGGTAACCATTCTACAGCAGACCTTACAACTTGAAATGCAATGGTAAACGCTTGGAACTAGCAAAGAACTAGCCTATTCTGAATGACCATCAAGGCTTCTCTTAACCCTAGTATCATTTATCATCAAAAAATTTAACTACAACTCCCCCAATCTGATAAAATCTTAAACAAAAGAAAAAAAGATAACCACACGTAAACACATTTAAAATAAGAAAACCCATGAATTAAAAAAAAAAAGAGAGTATATAATAGAGAAGAAGAACCTGAAGGCCAGCTCGAGAAGAACGAGAGATTGGTTTCTTCTTATCCTTATCCTTGTCCTTGTTCGTGGTTGAGTATTTCCCCATTATCAGACCTTTAGCGCCTTTCCCTGACATCTTTCCCGCCAAAGATTACAGCTCTCGTTGTTTAACGAAGTGGAGAGAGAGAGAGAGAGAGGGGTTGGAAGTTGAAAATCGCAAGTCGATCAGGCATGGGAAAAGTACGTTTCGGACTATCCCCAATAACATTGTTTATTCCATTCTAACTGAAATAAAGAACCAGTCAAACGTAGCCGAACTTATTTATCACGTCCGGGTTTCGTACGACTCGGATATGCTATGAGATATCGTTCTTAAACTTCTTGTAACGTTTCGGACAAGATATCAGCAACAATTTACAGTCGTGGTGGTCAAGTGAACTGGGAATTCTAGACAATTTAAATTCGTTGGAACTCCGACCAAGAGCAGCAGCCTCAGCCTCAAAACAATATTGAACTAAAACACAAATTGAAACTGATTTTCACTCAATATTGACAATGCCATGATTAAAATCTAAACAAGGAGTTCTCTGATGGAGGCAATTTGAGAGGTTGAAGCAAGAGGTAACTAACTAATGAGCTGAGCATTCATTGATGCAGGTACAAAGAAATTGTAAAAACAAATCAGATTGGTTTGGTAGTTCCACAAAAAAAGAGAACAACACATCCATGTGCTTACAACCATGGTCCAAACCAAGCACACTTCATCCATCAGGCATCAGGCATCAGGCATCAGGCGACGTTGTAATGCCACGTCAGGTATTGATTGATTCTTCCTTCTCTTCACTCTTCCCTTCCTTGGAAATACTAAATCCCTCGATCTTGCACGTAACATCATCTGCTGTAGCCTTCACCTTCCCAGCAGACCCATTTGCCGAAACCGCCTCACTCTCATCATGCGTTGAAGGCCCTGTCTGCCATATTCTAATGGTTCCATCCTCGGATCCTGATGCATAGGATTCCCCTCCAGGTGAGAATCGGAGACAATGAACTGGACCGTGGTGACCCTTGTTGCATCCTGCACAAATTGTATATAAAGCCCATCATAACTAGTAACAGTTACATCAAGAAAAAAGCCCTATTGAGGAGTTATGAAAGAAATTACATCCTAAGCAAGTATGAGAATTACAAACCGATCCAATCGTTAAACACATGTAATTAGCCATTAAACAACGTGAGGGTAGTTTATGATTCTTTTCTTTTCTTTTCAAGTCTTGACTTCATTCAGGCACCGGGTTACCTTTAGTCCTAATATAAACATTAATGCATGTCCTTTGTAAAGATTCCCATCAATTTATGGACACATACCAATCTCTTCACCGGTATGGAAATCAAAGAGATGAACCCACATGTCTTCACCTCCAGCAATGAACTTATTGCCAAGCTTTGGTTCCAATGAAGCTGATTCCATAGTGCATGGCATGTTGTAACTCTTCACCAATCCAAAGCTGAAAAGCAACAACTGAGTATATCATCAAACCATAAGTGAAAAGGTAACTGCAGTAAAATGACAGTCGAACTTCAAACTCACTGATTTGCATCCCAAAATTTTACAGTTGATCCATCAGCAGTTGTGATATAGCGCCCATCCTGACTAACTTCTGCACTTGTCACAGATGACTTGGTCTCAAGTGTTTGGACAATTTTGCCGCTTCTCACATCCCACAACCTCAACAGTCAAGAGAAAGTAGTAAAGCATTAAAAATAAAGAAAATCAAGCTCTTCAGATAATGACATTGCATGTGCGTTCTCAAACATTCCCTGCAACAGTAGACACTTTTGGATTGAATTTTCTCCGCAATTAACTTGCATTAAACTGAGCCGTTATTTTGCAGAAATTTATTTTCACACTGCCTATGCTGCAACGATTTCACATTTGCTTAAATATATGACTAGCATCCATTATTCCTGACCAAGAATAGAGAATCCCTTGTTTTACATAGAAAGAACACCGTCTCTGCATGTAATTAACCTTCTTTCATTGTAGAGAACATAATATTTGAACTACGGAAGCATCTTGTACGAGAAAAGAAGAAACTCAAGGTTGGTCATGCATTAGAATTCCATGCTTCCAGGAGCACTAGTCCTTAAAAAGAAGAAACAAAAGATTGCAATATAGGGCCGTTCATCTTCTGGCTAACAAATCAACAAGGACTAGGAAAAAACTAATCTCTGAACCCTCAAAGTGTGAAAGGTCTGTGCAGATGAAACCCTAAACAAGTCTTGTCCATTTGCCATATTTAACTTCTAACTTTATAACACAGAAAAGAATATTTATTGCAACAATTTCCATGCTGAATAAAGAAAAGAAGTTGTTCTATATTCTCTCTTTCTCTCTCTCTCTAAATTCTCTTTCTTTTCACTTTCAGTATCAAGGATAATATTAAGAAATAAACCATCATGTTGAACTTATAGGATATAATATATAGCTGGTGAATCCTCATTGGTTGAGGTTCTAACATATATTTCAATCCAATCAAAGGGCAATTCATAATTGAGAACAAAGTAAAACCACAAAAAGTAGCTAAAGAAACTTAGTTGTTAAAATATGCATACCTCACACCACCAATATCAGTACAGGAACTCAATATGGTTTGATCACTATGGAGCCAGGCAACAGTTCTGATCGAACCAGGAGAATTATCAACTTCTCTTGGAGGTGCATCTGGACGATTCAAATCAAAGATCCGAAGGATCTTTTCAACTCCTCCAGTGAGTAGAAGGTGTGTATCCTGTAACATTATTCAGTTATTTATAATGAGAAGTTCAAATAATTCTAACATTGAAGGAAAAAAGCATTAACATACACTCATGATTTCCACTATATGTATTTTGCCATCCAGAATATTTGACTGCAAAATATGAGTTAACCATCACATCACAACTGATTAAGGCAGTTGCAGTTATCGGTACATATTTGCTAGTTCTTAACCACAACTAACACCAGAAGTCTAGAACAAAGATTATTTACTAAGCAAGCTACTGAAATATGATCATCTGTTGCAAAACAATAGGTGTGAGCGAGCAATGCGAAGGTCAAAACGCACCCTTCCTTCACACACACACACACAAACATATATATATATATATATATATATATTGGAACATCAAGAAACAGATCAACAATCACTAAAATGAAACTTCTTCAACCATAAACAGATTAAAAATCATTGCACTGAAATTTCACCAGCCATTTCTCAGTCAACTTATCTCAACGCTCTGAAGAACGCACTTTGTGCTTTCTCCACCTAACATAGCCAAGAGACTGCATATGCTGTAATTGGAGGATATAAACCCTGAGATCTATTATTAAGAGAGCCCAGCTGACTCTTATCACTCAAAGAATTCCTTGATACTGATGTTATTACTTTTTTATTAGATTAAAAGTGTACTGAACAGAAAAAGAGAAAGGAGTGTCAAGGAGAGGAACAACCTACAGAACAGAAGGCTATACATTTTCATCACCAGCAATAACATATGAACTGTTATCAGATTAAATAAAATGAAAAACCTAAATCAGAAATTATGGTGAGAAATTCGGGTGATAATATGAAGCTTAAACCCACTAACAAGGTATTGAGATAACCCCATTCATACAACACACACAACTAACATTGCACAGACAAACAGAGGTCGCATTGTGGGAGGGAATAGCACAACAACAGCAAATACACTGATGGAATGAAGTGGTCATAGTAGAAGGTATGTTTCAAATGAGACTGCAAAATGACCGTATTTGCAGGCTAGTAAAGAAAATAGGTCTGTGAACCCCCACCTCCCTTTAACATTCATATATGTATGTGCCTGACTGAGAATATCGCTTTTTTTTTTTAATAAAAAACAGAAAACTACTAGAGCCTTTTTCTTGTCGGGCGTCTCCTAGCAGGGTCATAAAGGTACCCATGCACCAATTCTCTTTTTTGAAAGCCTTCTCCAAAGAACAATAAGAACTTTTCACTTATTAAACAAAACCTTAAATGGAAAATATTCCACACCAACCTCTGAAAAGGCAGATGCCCGAACAATGTGCTTGTGTTCAAATGAATGCAATTCATCCCCCGTCAATGCATCCCACAATTTCCTGCAAATTAAATGTGGTAAGCGAACATGAATTAGAGGAAGAAGAAGAAAAAGATAAACAAACATGGTATGAATGTTTACAAAGTGACTCAATCATCAAGTCACAGTACCTTTCCCAAGCATGAATTACTCTACTACTCAGCATATAAATAGTTAAAGAGCACAATATCTTGAAAAACCTAAGAAGTGATGAACTATTAGACCACCCGACCCCAGCTACAGCCTGTCTTCTAACAGCACTTTACCAAGCAAAAATAAATCCTTTTTAGTACTTTATTGACCTTTTGTAATTAAACAGGGTATGTAACATTGATCTGTGGTGATACATACCAACGGAAAACGATGCATCAAAACTAAAAATCTGGACCCACATGAACTCCATAAACAGAAAACTAATTACCAAATAGTCCCTTGTCTCATAACAAATACAGAGAAGGGAAAAAAGGAAAGAAGAATCACTAGCCCAGAATGGGATGCTGGCCAGACCATCTTTGGGTGATAAAAGTGGATAGTTCTTTTAAGCAAGATCTAGAAAATGGGAGCAACCAAAAAGACGTCTAACTACATTTTATATTATGAATAAAATATTAAAATGAGTACATTTGGTAGACTAACTACATTGATAAGTAAACAGAAAGTAAATAGTCAGAAAGGAGGTTACAAATTGTTCGCACTAAACAAACTTACAACTTTCATGATGACTAAAAATTAGACTCCTAATAAATTAATAGCTAATATAAAGTTCCTGATTTAAAGACCAATTAGAAAACTGGTAGCGAACTTTGAAGTAGAAGATCCCAGCAAAGGAAGGACCCCAACAATATGTAACAAAACCCTTTGGCAGAAACTTCAACAATCAGTAACAAACCCTTTAGCATAAACACACTCAACAAAATAATTGAACACCAAACTCGAAAAAAGAAAATGCTAGGAAAAACGCTTGGGAAATTAGTTGAGTGGTTCAACAATTCTTATATAATTTGTCATGGCCATCTTTGTGTCACATATGAGATGCAGAATAAACATAATATACAGCATTTGACTAAGGAATAGTCAACACATCAAAATCAATAAAATGCCATCTTTCCAACTAGTTGGGGTCGGCAACACGCCTGTTTTGCCATCCCAATCTATCAAAAATCAAATATCCAGTGAATTTATGTGTAGTGTAATGCATAGCATGTAAAAATAGTTTTAAGTTGTCACTCGTAAAAAAGGAGCTTGATTACATACGCAGTAAAATCTGCAGATCCCGATGCAGCACGTAAAGCATTAGTATCCAAGCAGCAACTCCATACTGCACCCTTATGCCCTTCAAAAGTTCCAATCCAATCTCCAGTTTCTCCATTTCTCAACATGGGACTGGAATCTGA
>JAUPMG010000010.1:6569402-6587056 GCA_031762675.1 Pachysandra terminalis
ACCCAACCCCAAAACCGACCTCCTTGGAGGCCAACCCAAACTACAATTTCGGGTTAGATTGGATCGGGTTGATTTGGGTCCTAAAAGCTTTTTTGATGGATTTAAATTTTGAGCCAGCAGAAGCTGGAGAGGAAGCCGTGATCTAATCAGGAGGTGCAATTTCGGGTTGATTTGATATATTCAAACTTCAAATACCACATGATCTGGTTATCTGAGAATCACAATCATCCTCTTCACAAAAGAAGCCATGCTTGATTGAAGAGAGAGGAAGAGGGAGAGGGAGGGGGCGAGAGAGAGAGAGAGAGAGAGAGAGAGAGAGGAGAACGACCTATCTACACCTTAACATCGCTATCACTGTCACCGTCGGACTGAGTATCGGAACTGTGAAGAGAAAGTTATAAAACCCTAACTCCACACTCCTCTTTCTTTTCGGGTAATCGTGTTGATGAAAGACAATGAATTTCGAATGAGCCACTTGGCCTTTATACCAAGGGGCTTATTTAAAAATAACAAAAGATTAGAGGGGTTCTACAAACCCTATATATGTATATATATATATATATATTATAATTTATAAGTATTTTAAAAACTGGATTTATTTGGTTTGGGTTTCGGGTTACCCGACGTCCTAACCAAAACCGAAACCAAGTTGCATAATTTCAACCCAAAACCGACCCAAGGTACCATAAAACCCAACACAAACCGACCCAAAGTCAGGTTAGCTCGGTTCGGGTTCGGGTTAGCCCGACCCAAGTTGCATCCCTAACCATTACGATTGAGAGTCATGCTGTATGTCACTTCTAATCTTCCAAAGCAACTCACTAGAGGATTCTGAAAATGTTTCACCCCAAGTGCTCGCATGTCATGTGGTAACCATTCTACATCAGAACTTACAACTTGAAGGTCACTGGTAAACGCTTGGAACTAGCTAAAAACTATTATCACCATTACTAGTATATTCTAAATAACCATCAAGGCTTCTCTTAACCCTAGTATCACTTATCAAAAAAGAAAACTACACACGTACACACATTTAAAATAAGAAAATCCATGAATTCAAAACACAAAAACGAAAAACTAGTAAGAATCCATACAACTAAAGGCATCCATTAAAAGATTAGAATGCAAATCGAGAAAAAAAAAGTATATAATAGAGAAGGAGAACCTGAAGGCCAGCTCGAGAAGAACGAGAGATGGGTTTCTTCTTATCCTTATCCTTATCCTTGTCCTTGTTCATGGTTGAGGATTTCCCCATTATCAGACCTTTCGCGCCTTTCCCTGACATCTTTCCCGCCAAAGATTACCGCCCTCGTTATTTAACGAAGTGGAGAGAGAGAGAGAGAGAGAGGGGGGGGTGAAGGAGTTGGAAGTTGAAAATCGTAAGACGATCAGGCATGGGTTACTTAAATTCGAAGCTATGACAAAAACAATCTTTAATTGAAATTACTAAACTATCCCCAATAACATTGTTTATTATGTTTTGTGGAGAGAGAACCAGCCGAACGTAGCCGGACTTATTTAACACGCCCGAACACCGATATATCGTTCTTAACATTAATGTAACGTTTCGGACGAAATGGGTCACACAACCCACAAGACTCGCCAAAGAAATTGTCTTTTGGACAAATTATAAAAATATAACGATACATTTTATCAGAAGATCTGACGGTTGAAATCTTGTGCTTATTCCATTTTTATTTCTTCAGAATCACGACCCGAACACCAAATGGTTAAATTCATTGGAACTCCGACCAAGAGCAGCCCAGATCGTCGGCACTAAGAATTGTACACCAATGCTTGCATTCCCGATGCATGCACTGGACGATTCTCAATGAAGATGGTCCGAAGGCGGGAGTCACAGGTCTCGGTCTCCCATTTTTCGATAAATTTAAAATAGTAAAACATTAAAAGGAATTTTAAGCCAAGGCATTTGCCTAGTTTTTGGTTGAACTTGACAATGATATGATTGTTATCAGGTGGATGTTTAAACAAGGAGGTTGAAGCAAGAGGTAACCAAAGATTATAAAGGGTAATGAGCAGAGCATTCATTGATGATGCAGGTACACAGAAATTGTAAAAACAAATCAGATTGGCTTGTTTCAACAAAAAAGGGACAGTTATCAAAAAGAGAACAACACATCCATATGCTTACAACCATGGTTCAAACCAAGTAGAGAGCAGCAAAGCACAGTTCATCCGTCAGGCGACGATTTACTGCCATGTCAGGTATTGTTTGATTCTTCCTTCTCTTCACTCTTTCCTTCCTTCGAAATACTAAATCCCTCGATCTTGCACGTAACATCGTCTGCCGTCACCTTCACCTTCCCAGTGGACCCATTTGCCGAAACTGCCTCACTCTCATCGCGTGTTGAAGGCCCCGTCTGCCATATTCTAATGGTTCCATCTTCGGATCCTGATGCATAGGATTCCCCTCCAGGCGAGAATCGGAGACAATGGACTGGACCGTGGTGACCCTTGTTGCATCCTGCACAAATTGTATATAAAGTCCATCATAACTAATAACAGTTAAAACAGTTACATCAAGAAAAATACCTATTGAGGAATTATAAAAGAAATTACATCCTAAACAAGACTAAGTGATATGCACCATAGCCACATAGATCTCTCTCTGCTGCAAGTTGTATACACTTCATTCTCTCTAATCCCAGTTATCCACTCGAAGGACAGCTTATATCAATAAAAGATGTTCTATAGGTTGTTATGAAACTCACATGAAGCTAGTATGAGAATTACAAACCCATCCGATTGTTAAATACATGTAATTAGCCATAAACAACGTGAGGTAGTTTATGATTCTTTTCAAGTCTGACCCACACGGGCTAACTCAACTGGCAGACTCTCCAGCTCAAGAATTGGAGATCCCAGGTTCAAGTCTCCGGGCTTACTTGATATATGGTTTACCCTGTTCCCACTAAGTGGGGGGTCGGGGGTTCCACGTCACTCAAAAAAATATATATATATAAGACTTCATTCAGGCACCAGGTTTACTTTAGTCCTGATATAAGCAATTTATACGATTAAAAATTATGCATGTCCCTTGCAAAGATTCCAATCAGTTTATGAGCACCTACCAATCTCTTCACCGGTATGGAAATCAAATAGATGAACCCACATGTCTTCGCCTCCAGCAATGAACTTATTGCCAAACTTTGGTTCCAATGAAGCTGACTCCATAGTGCATGGCATGTTGTAACTCTTCACCAATCCAAAGCTGAAAAGTAACAACTGAGTATATATCATCAATCCATACGTGAAAAGATAACTGCAGTAAAATGACGATCGAACTTCAAACTCACTGATTTGCATCCCAAAATTTAACAGTTGACCCATCGGCAGTTGTGATATAGCGGCCATCCTGACTAACTTCTGCACTTGTCACAGATGACCTGGTCTCAAGTGTTTGGACAATTTTGCCACTTCTCACATCCCATAACCTGAACAGTCGAGAAAGTGTCAAGTAAGGCATTAAAAATCAAGCTCTTCAGATAATGGCATTGCATGTGCATTCTCAAACATTCCCTCCAACAGTGGACTTACTTTTGGATTGAATTTTCTCAGCAATTAACTTGCATTAAACTGAGCCGTTATTTTGCAGAAATTTATTTTCACACTTCTTATGCTGCAACGATTTCACATTTGCTTAAATATGAGTAGCATCCATTATTCCTGACCAAGAATAGAGAATCCCTTGTTTCACATAGAAAGAACACAGTGTGTCTGCATTTAATTAACCTTCTTTCACTGTAGAGAACACAATATTTGAACAACGGAAGCATCTTGTACAAGAAAAGAAGAAACTCAAGGTTGGTCATGCATCAGAGTTCCATGCTTCCAGGAGTGTCCATAAAAAGAAGAAATAAAACATTGCCATATAGGGCAGTTCCATCTTCTGGCTAACAAATCAACAAGGACTAGTAAAAAACTCATCTCTGAACCCTCAAAGTGTGAAAGGTCTGTGCAGATGAAAGCCAAAACAAGCCTTGTCCATTTGCCATATTCACCTTCTAACTTTATTCCACAGAAAAAAAAAAGTTCATTGCAACAGTTTCCATGCTGAATAACGAAAAGAAGTTGTTCTATATTCTTTCCCTCTCTTTCTCTCTAAATTCCCCCTCTTTACGCTTTCAGTATCAAGGATAATATCAAGAAATAAACCATCATGTTGAACTTCTAGGATATCATATACAGCTGATGAATCCTCATTGGCTGAGGTCCTAACATATAGTATCTACTTCAATCCAATCAAAGGGCAACTCAAATCTGAGAACAAAGTAAAACCACAAACAGTAGCTTAAAAAAACTTGGTTCTTAAACTACGCATACCTCACACCACCAATATCAGTACAGGAACCCAATATGGTTTGATCACTATGGAGCCAGGCAACAGTTCTGATCGAACCAGGAGAATTATCAACTTCTCTTGGAGACGCATCTGGACGATTCAAATCAAAGATTCGAAGGATCTTTTCAACTCCTCCAGTGAGTAGAAGGTGTGTATCCTGTAACATTATTCAGTTATTTATAATGAGTACAAATAATTCTAACATTGAAAGAAAAAAGCATTATCATACAATTATAATTTCCACTATATGTATTTTGCCATCCAGAATATTTGATTGCAAAATATGAGTTAACCATCACATCACAACCGATTAAGGCAGTTGCAGTTATTGGTACATATTTGCTAGTTCCAAATCACAATTAACACCAGAAGTCTAGAACAAAGATTATTAACTAAGCAAGCTACTGACATATGATCATCTGTTGCAAAACAATAGGTGTGAGCAAATAATGTGAAGGTGCAAACGCACCCTTCCTTCACATAGTCACCACCCTTTGATTTATATATATATATATAGATATAGATATATATTGGAACATTAAGAAACAGATCAACAATCACTAAAATGAAACTTCTTCAATCTATAAACAGATTAAAAATCATTGCACTGAAATTTCACCAGCCAATTCTCAGTCAACTTATCTCAACGCTCTGAAGAACAGACTTTTTGCTTTCTCCAGACTCCACCTAACATACCCAAGAGACTGCATATGCTGTAATTGGAGGATATAAACCATGAGATCTATTATTAAGAGAGCCCAGTTGACTCTTATCACCCAAAGAATTCCTTGATACCGATGTTACTACATTTTTAATAAATTAAAAGTGTACTGAACAGAAAAAGAGAAAGGAGCCTCAAGGAGAGGAACCCCTATAGAACAGAAGGCTGTACACTCATCACCAGCAATAAATGAAAAGCATATGAACCGTTATCAGATTAAGTAAAATGAAAAACCTATATCAGAAATTATGGTGAGAAATTCGGGTAATAATATGAAGTTTAAACCCACTAACAAGGTATTGAGATAAGCCCATTCATACAAAACACATAACAAACATTGCACAGACAAACAGAGGTTGTGCTTGGGAGGGAATAGCACAACAACAGCAAATACACTGATGGAATGAAGAGGTCATAGTAGAGGGTATGTCACAAATGAGACTGCAAAATGGCCGTACTTGCAGGCTAGTAAAGAAATAAGTCTGTGACCCCCATCTCCCTTTTGCATTCATTTACGCATGTGCCTGACTGAGAATGTCGCTTTATTTTTAATAAAAATCAAAAAACTACTAGAGCCAGTTTCTTTTCGGGCGTCTCCTAGCAGGGTCATAAAGGTACCCATGCATCAATTCTCTTTCTTGAAAGCCTTCCTCAAAAGAACAATAAGAACTTTTCACTTATTAGTTTTACAAAGCAAAAGGTCATTTCAACAGGATCATAATAAATTCATATAAATCTAAAGTAGAGGAGAATATCACAAACCAGAGATGAACGACATGGTCAACAGTTGGTATATCTTAATCTTGGAAATCATGGTAGACCATAAACAAAACCTTATATGGAAAATATTCCAAACCTACCTCTGAAAAGGCAGATGCCCGAACAATGTGCTTGTGTTCAAATGAGTGCAATTCATCCCCCGTCAATGCATCCCACAATTTCCTGCAAATTAAATGTGGTAAGCGAACATGAATTAGAAGAAGAAGAAGAAAAAAAAGATAAACAAACATGGTATAAATGTTTACAAAGTGACTCAATCATTCAAGTCACAGTATAAATAGTTAAAGAGCACAATATCTTGAAGAACCTAACAAGAGATGAATAATTAGACCACCCAACCCCAGCTACAGCTTGTCTTCTAACAGAACTTTACCAAGCAAAAATAAATCCTTTTTAGTACTTTACTGACCTTTTGTAATTAAACAGGGTATATGTAACATTGATCTGTAGTGATACATACCAGCAGACAAGGATGCATCAAAACTAAAAATCTGGAACCGCACGAAGTCCATAAATAGAAAACTACTTACCAAATAACCCCTTGTCTCATAACAAATACAGAGAGGGGGAAAAAGGAAAGAAGAATCAATAGCCCAGAATGGGATGTTGACCAAACCATCTTTGGGTGATAAAAGTGAATAGTTCTTTTAAGCAAAATCTGGAAAATGGGAGTAACCAAAAAGGCATCTAACTACACTTCATATTATGAATAAAATATTAAAATGGGTACATTTGGTAGGTTAACTACATTGATAAGTAAACAGAAAGTAAATAGCCAGAAAAGAGGTTACGAATTGTTCGCACTAAACAAACTTAAAACTTTCATGACAACTAAAAATTAAACTTCTATTAAATTAATAGCTAATATAAAGTTCCTGATTTAAACATCAATTAGAAAACTGGTAGCGAAATTTGAAGTAGAAGATCCCAGCAAAGGAAGGACCCCAACAATATGTAACAAATCCTTTGGCAGAAATTTCAACAATCAATAACAAACCCTTTGGTATAATCATACTCTCAACAAAGTAATTGAACACCAAAATCGAAAAAAGAAATGCTAGGAAAAACACTTGGAAAATTAGTTGTGTCTAGGTTCAACAATTCTAAAATAATTTGTCATGGCCATCTTCGTGTCATATGAGATGCAGAATAAACATCATATACAGCATTTGACTAGGGAATAATCTAACACATCAAAATCAACAACAGCAACAAAATTTCTTATTTCCAACTAGTTGGGGTCGGCAACACGCCTGTTTTGCCATCCCAATCTATCAAAAACCAAATATCCAGAGAATTTATGTGTAGTGCAAGGCACAGCATGTAAAAATAGTTTTAAGTTGACACTCGTAAAAAAAGAGCTTGATTACATACGCAGTAAAATCTGCAGATCCTGATGCAGCACGTAAAGCATTAGTATCCAAGCAGCAACTCCACACTGCACCCTTATGCCCTTCAAAAGTTCCAATCCAATCTCCAGTTTCTCCATTTCTCAACATGGGACTGGAATCTGAGCCACATACGAAATGATTGCCACAGCAGTAAAGGACAGCTCTAATGAGCAAGGGAACAAAATAATCTCCAATACATAGTGAAACACCCATTCATCAAAATAAATAATAAAATAGCGAAACTCCCACAAAGTAAATGTAGGAGATTAATTAAAGTGCTTAGAACCTTGACAAGTAATTATAAAATACTTTCGAGAAATCTTGAGGATAGAAATCTAACCATAAGAACATTGACGGTAAGCGCACAACACAAACATGGAGGGATCTTAGTAATTTGGGGTATCAATTGTGTCATTGTAGGGAGTTTTCTATCTCAATTAAGTTCAAGAGTCTTAGCAATCAGTTTGAGTGGATTCAATCCGAGGCTTATAATCCGAGTAGAGCGGTATTTAGAGTCTTTTTTGGAGGAGGAATTGAAAGGTAATCATGGTGAGGGAATATTCCGTAGTGCATCCCTGGTGATTTCAATGCGATCTGATATCCTCATAAAAAGAAAGGGAGAAGGGTTAGAATTACAAGAAGTGTGCACCAAAATTTTCAAATTTCATTAGTGGATATGAGCTTATTGATTATACCTTTCGAGGAGCGGATTTTATCTGGTCAAACATGTGAGATAATACCTCGTGTTGAAGACTTGATAGATTCCTAGCATCATCTGATTGAGATTCTCACTTTAGTTCTATCCTCCGGAGTGCATTACCTATCACACCCCAATCCTCTTATCCACAATGAAATATGTAGGGGACCTTCTTTGTTTCGAGAAAATGTGGCTGTCATAACCTACTTTTCAGGAGTCAATTGCTCAATGGTTACAGCAGATTGGTGTGATAGATCAAGACATGTTGAGTTTCAATTGATGAGGTCTCCTATGATAATCAAAAACAAGTTGAAGAAATCGAGTAAGAGCAACTTTGGGGTTTTACCAATAGGAATAAACTGTATTACAGGTATTGCGGAGGTGGATAACATGAGGAGTCTAGAACCCTAGTGTGTAAAGAGATAGAATGCAGGACAAGGCTAAAAGGAGAGCTGGAAAAGGCACAAGTTACCAACGTTTGATCAGTTCTGGGTTTTAAGCTCATAGGCTGGGGGGGGGGGGGGGGGGGGGGGGGGCGGTGGCTGTGGATCAGGCTGGGCATGTAATTCTTGACTCTCCTTTTTCAAATTTTTTCTGCTTTCGTATTTTGTTACCCATTTAATGTATACTGTTAGTGTACAACTGGGTTGTATTTCCTTTTCTTGCTTTGTTAGTATATATCAGTACTTTTGATGATAAAAAAAAAAGTCACAAGTTCCCAGGATCAAAACAGATGGATTCATGCAGGCTTTATTTCAAAATTGTTGGAATTTTATCTGGACCCGCATGGAGTGTTAAGGGAGTTTCAGAATGGTGGTGAATAATGTGTAGAATCAACTATTTAGGTGCTGATTCCTAAGCGAAATGGGGATAAAATATTAAGGATTTTAGAGCAATCGGTTTGATCATGAGCCTGTATAAGATTATCACTAAGGTCACCCTTAAGCTCAAAAGGTCTTAACTGGTGCCATAACATTAGAGTGCTTTTATTTAAGGAATACAGATATTACATAGTGCTCTGATTGCTAATAAATGTCTTGAAGAAAGGATGAGATCTGTGCTTGAAGATTGTTTGTAAATTAGATTTAGAGAAGGCTATGTCGTATGGAGTGTACAAGCCTATGCTGAAAATTAGACAATATAAAAATCAAAATACAAGGAACTTCCTTGTTAACAAAGAAACAAATTGAAAAGCTATCACATTTTGACCTACAACTACTCTATAAAGAGTAATGTTTGAGTAGGTATCGGTGAAGCCAAACACATTTTTACTTAAATTTAAGGAATTTTGCTTCCAAAATAAAGAATAAAGATGCCAATTATGAATAAAGTATGTATGCAGACATATGTCTTCATCCCCAAAGAGCAACACATTTTTACTTAAATTTAATGAGTTTTGCTTCCAACATAGAGAATAAAGATACCAATTATGAATAAAATATATATACTGACACATGTCTTCATCCCCAAAGAGAGAATCCAATCACAAAACAAACTCTATAAATAAGAGTCATAAAACAAATATTCAATTAGAGTCACTTGATAAAAATATTAACACCTTAGAACCTCTTTAAGGAATGTTTTATCAAAACAAATATTCAATTACACATTTAATAAAAATATAAACGCCTTAGGAACTCTTTAAGGAATGTTCTATTTTACTATATCATCATTATCAATATGATTATTTTCATCATCATCATCATCTTTTTAAGCTTTTGCTTCTCTACACCATTAATCTATATATGTAAAAACAACAGAATGTCTGATGTGTATCGTACATGCCTTCCGCTAGGAATACAAAAACGAATCAAGATCTAAGACAGCCCCAAAATTGAAAACTATTTTGGACTCTAGAATTATCAACTCATATGGCCTTATTGTCACATCCCATCACAATGACTTTTGTTATTGATAAAATTCTACACGAATCCTTTTATGATTGATAACACACAAATTTTATTAATGTAATAAATCAAAACAGAGTACAACTGTAAAGGTAACAGGGATTAACCCGAAAAAATAGAGAAGAAACCTATATTCCTAAATTATGGCAAATACATAACAAAGAAACCGGCCCCTATAATCTGTTAACTTCCACAAGCACGATAAAAAGAAAAAAAGTATTTTATTAATGTAATTAAACGAAACAGAGTACAACTGTAATGATAGCAGGGATTGAGATGAATCCTGTATTAACCCAAAAAAATAGAGAGAAAACAGACTATATTCCCAAATTAAAGAAATTATATAACAAGGCACCTATAATCTGTTAACTTCCACAAGAACAACAGCAAGAAAACTTTTGTCAACAGCCCTACAAGTCTATATCTACCCCTACAGCCAAATCTTCACAATCAACCATTGGATAGCTAGATGATCTGACATCTCATTTGCTGATCTGTTCACCACCGAAAAGAAACCATCATGATAGAAGCCAATAACCTATCTTTACACAGTTAGAAAGATTCCAAGATCGCCCATCCCAATAAATACTAACCAATGCATCGCCCTCTACAATCAGATTATTAATGCCTACCTTCTCGCCTCCTTGATGTCAAACGATAAAGATTCAGCCTCGGCAGATCAATAACAGAAGAAATTCATTAAAATCAGAAGGAGATTACATAGTAGGAGATTCAGCCTCAGCACTTATAGCAAGTCCCTTCCCGAATAGACCAGAGTAAGCATGTAGAGTTGTACCAAGATTATCTCTATAGACTCCCCCCCATACCCAACTCACCCTGGTTGCCAAAGAAAAAGCCATCAAAGTTAAATTTCGTATAGCCAATACAAGGAACGATTCACATCACCTGAACGGGAGAGCACAAGATTCTATAAAAGGCAACAGAAGTCCTTGAACTCTGTTAACAATGAGGCCCAAGATGAGCAAAAGAACATAATTTTATCAAGCAGCTCCTTCAAGCTTAACTTCCCCCTGCCATGCCATAAAAAATCTCTTTTGTAGTTTTTTTAATTCTATTAACCATCAAAACTGGATTTTTAAGTCATGAGAAAATATGTGGGTGGATTAGCCAATGCATTTCTAATTAGAGTAGCTTTCTCTCCCTTCGGTAAATACTTTAATTTCCATGTAACCATCTTCTTCACTGCTCTTTCCACTATCTTGTCCCATGATGCCGCACTCTTGAAATAAGCTCCTAGGGGTAACCCCAAATAGGTGGTAGGAAGATACCTACTTCATTCAATCCAAAGATCTCACTTACAAGATTGACCTTCAGCCCTAATACTGTTTCAAAGCACAAAATAATGCATCTAAACACCGTCAATAAGCAATTGCAATGGTTTCCCTTTATAGAAAACAAATGTATAATCTAGAACTAGAGATGCAAAATGCAAGCATTACCATCTCTCACTATCATGCCTTCCAATAAATTGGAATTCACAACCTTCCTTACAAGTCTACTCAGGACTTCAACAACAACAATAACAAAGAAAGTGGAAAGAGAAGGCTCCAATCTTATGCCGTTGGATGCTTTGAAAAAACCCGTAAAGGCACCATTCACCAATACCAAGAATGTTGTGGTAGATATATATGACCTGATCCACCTTCTCCATTTCACCCCACACTTATGGGCCTGAATTCTTTGATGTTTATTGCTCCCCCCCCCCTTTTGGAATCAGACAAATGAAAGTGACATTGGCACTATTTTCATTATGGAATTCATTAAAGCCGATAGAAGGTCCTTCATTGATTATATTTTAACACCTTTTAGTAATTGAAAAAAAAATATAGAGAAACCATCCAAACCCAGTGACTGATACCATTCATCTCCTTAATTACCTCTCAAACTCCCTCCTCCAAAACAATCTCCAACATGTCCCTATCCTCCTCACCAACCAAGCCAAAATCCACTCCATCAACAGTGGGCGTGAAATGAACTGACTCCTCAAACAAACCTTCATAAAAAATTTCCAAAGTTTTTTTATGCTATTCAGTTCTTTAAAAAGTTCTCCACCTACCCCCAATCTTCTTATGTTATTTACCCTATTCCTTACATTTTCCATTCTGTGAAAGAACTTAGTGTTCTTATACCTTAAGCTATACTGCCCTTGACTCCTGCCTCCAACTTATTTCCTCCATTCTAGCAATTGTCTTAAATTTTTTTCAGATTCTCCCTCTCTATCACCCTAATCTTGAAGTTCCCCTCTTTCCTCTAAACTGTCAAGCTCCTTTATTTTAAACAAAACTTCCTCTTTCTTTTCACCCACCTTCCTAAAAGAATTCTTGTTCCATTTCTTCAGCTCTTCTTTGAATACCTTCAATTTCCTGCAAAAAATGTAGGACGGAGAACCTCTATAGCTGAAATATGACCACTATTCTTTCAACAATTCAGAAAAATTACCACCCTCCAACGAAATTATCTTGAATCGAAAAGGTGTTGCTCTTTTGAAAGCATCTTTACATTCTAGCATTGTAGAGATGTGATCTGATAGAGATTTTAAAAAGGAAAACGGCAGTATGGATGCATAATTCTCCTCCCAACGAGGAGATATTAGGAATCCGTCGATTTTTAGAAAAAGAGGCCCTTTATTGGCTGTTGCAACTTGTACACTTAGCTTCTACTAGTGGGAGATCAACGAGTTGATCCTGTTCATGAAATCAGTAAACTCCTTCATATCAAGTGAGATTCTTCCTTGACTAGACCTTTCACAAATGAACCTTGTTGTATTGAAATCCATAAGGTCCAGGCATCAACCAACTCCCAAACCCCCTTTAGACCCTTCAGCACCATTGAAATTGAATACGTACCTAAATTTTAATCGACAAACTCTTAACAGTTACTTCTCCATGTAATCAGGATGCCCCTGCTGTGCCAACAACTGGTAAAAACTTAAAAGTCCACATCTCTAACTGCCCCTCGTGCCCAAAGCCTTGAAATGCCATTGTTGAATCAGATCAGCCATATCAAAAGGAAACACCGAACTTATGTCGATAATGTCAAAAAAGAAAGACCAAACTGCTTTAGCTATTTCACAATGAATGAACAAGTGGTTAGTAATCTCCTCTACCTTCATATACATCATATAAACTGAAGGAAAAATAGTCAAGTACTTTCTTTGCCTTTGAAGTGTATCTAGAGTATTAATCTTTTTCATTCGGATAAAAGCTCTAACTCTAGGTGAAGTCAAAACACTCTAAAACTTTGTTACATGAGAAAGAGAGGGAATATGCTCCTCCAAAGAGTCACAAAGAACGAATTGAATTCGAAAAATACACATCTTTAGAATTGAGAGACCAGATTTTATAATCAGAACAACCCTGTCAATGAAAACATCATTGAGCAACTATAAAACCAAAGCAATTTGATCTGTAACAAATGAATGTAATTCCCCACTCAAAGAGAGATTCCAAAAAAGACCTAGACTAGATTGGTTAAGATAACACCTCAGCCACTACCTGTCCTTATTAAGAACAGCTGAGTACAAACGAGGTCATGGCAACCAAAAAGGGCCTCACCTCAACAAAGGTCCTGCCAAAACCTTTTCCTCTTGCCATCCCCTAAACCAGCCTGTGAATGAGGACAATACAACGGAAGTATGCCAAGAATCTGTTTCCAGGGGCTAGAAGAATGTACTTTTGCTTTGCTGTTTATATCCCAACCATTTTTGGCAATCCCAAACAAGCTTCTCACCACCACAAGCTATCCTTATCTTTCGTGAAGTACCAAAAAGCCATTTGACGAGGAGGGAAGAGTTTTTGTCCATAAGATATTCAATACCTAAACCTCTCCTCTCTTTTATTCTGCAAACTGGACTCTACTTAACCAAGTGATCCTTTTAGTACCCCCTCCCTCCCACAATAAATCCCTTTAAGTCTTCCTTAACCTCTCTTGACCACTCTACCAGGTATTCTAAAGAGCAACATAAAATAGCCTGAATGAAGGTAATCCTACCTCCAAGAAAAATATAGTTCCTTTTCCATCTAGCAAGTTTGTCCACAAAAATTTCAATACCCAAATCTCAATATTCCTTTCTTTTTGGATTATTTCCTGAAGGCAGTCCAAGGGATTTCATAGGTCATAACCCCGGACAACAAAACTTCAGCCAAGAATTTACACCTCTCCTCATCTATATCTACTCCACACACTATTCTCCAAATTAATCTTAAATCCAAAAAATTTCTCAAAACAACCTAAAAATTGTTACATAACAAACTTTCCTATTTGAATCCTCCGAAAACAACATTATGTAAACTGCGAATTGGGAGTAATAAAATTCTCACCTTATCACGCCCAATCCTAAAACCCATAACAAAATTCGATTCCTCAACTAAATGCATAAACCTACTAAAGACATCCCCAAGAATTGCGAAAAAAGAGCAGAGAGACCTTAAAAAGGCCCTTTGCAACACCATTAATCAAAACACAGATAGTGCACATCACTGACACCAAATCCAACTCCTCCATTTCCAACCAAAATCTTTAAGGTCCAAAATATGATGAAAATCCATAATCAAGTTGAACATAACAAACATTGTTAAGCAGTGCCATGATCAGTTAGAGCACGGCAAGTCAAACAATAAGGAGAGCACCATACATCGTCCACACACAGTGGGGCCCATGTATGGTATAACAAATTTAAGTTTTCTATTTAACAACTGCTAAAGCTATAATACCTAAACAAATATAACAGATTTAAGTTTCCAACAAAATACACCAAAGAATCATTAAAGAATTATATACAATATACAATTATACCAATTAGGAACTATTTCTGTCATTCCAAATCCATAATAACCAAGAAAATAAAGAAACGAATTGCATACCTTTGCTCGCACTGATGAGGAAAAACCCATCAGGCGTAATTGGACTGTAAAACAAATCGACAACAGGCCGAGAATGTCCATGGCAAACGAGAGGAACAGCCACCTTTTTCTTATCCATCCCTTACAGAATCAAGAACTCAAAACCCTGATCAAATAATTAAACTCGATCAAATGAGCAGAGCCTTATAATGTACCAGATGAAACGATCGAAATCGAATCTTGGATACAAAAGACTGAAAATTTCAAGAACTCAAACCCTAACCCTAGCAGAACTCAGACTCCGATCCAGAAGAACAAACTACATACAATCTTCCAAGGAACACAGAACAAAAACGGAGCAACAAGAACTGATTTAAAAGCAACCAAAAAAAAAAGCCCTAAATGAGAGAGCTCTCTTAGATCAAGCAGTTACAGATTAAAGAAAAAAAAAAAAAAACATTATATTTATACAAAGAAATGGAGAAATGGCGGCATTAATCACACAGGAAGGAAAAGCTGCTTCTGGGATTTGAATCGACTTTCGCATGCAGAATTCCTCACCCCCTAACCCTCTATAAGAGATCTCTGAGTAAATCAAATTTGTTAAAACAAAGATTAAAAGAAAAAAAATTGGGGAAAAAAACGAAAAATTTACATACTCTAAGCTAATGAAAAGGGCTAGGCGCAAGGGAAGTGATTACAGTGGACCTGTTCTTATAAGAACGACTTTTTCAAGAACGAAAAAAAAAAAAAAAAATCGTTTTCATTAATTGTTACCGTACATGCACCTGCAGTTTTAGAACTATACTCTTGCGACACCATGAATGATAAGAAGTTTAGCATAGTCTTCTTAATATGGTTTCAAGGATCGGACCGATCCGGTCCGGATCAGCCGGTCCGTATCGGGATTGGCCAGGACCGGTCCGATCCTAAGTCACTATACAACTATTGTATGACATCGATTCGGACCGATCCAGTCACTGGATTGAACCGATTCAAAGTTTTTTTATTTTATTTATAAAACCAACGATCCAATAGATATCGGCATGGACCAATCCGATACCGATAGGTCCTGACCAATATTGTCGATCCGACAACAGGTTCGGTTGATATTCTTTTTTTTTAAAGGACGATCCAGCTTTTGGATCTAGCGGTATCGCTGATCCAGATCGGGATTGGGCGAGACTGATTCGATCCAAGATCTTGAGACTTAAAACCTTGCTTCTTAGGGCTCAATGTAATAGTACTAGCCCATGGATTGGGATTGGGCGAGATTGATTTGATCCAAGATCTTGAGACTTAAAACCCTGCTTCTTAGGGCTCAATGTAATAGTACTAGCCCATGGGATAAAGAAATTGATATTTGGTTTTGGTCTTTGGCTACATTTGGGGGCGGAGGGTTCAACTGGTTTGATTTAAACCGAAAATTGAACAAACCAAATCTAAAAAAGTCAATTTGATTTGACCCTTTTTTCCCCAAGTTTGGCTTTGTTATGGTTCAAAAAACAAAATTCGATCGATATGGTTTTCGGTTAAGACTTCGACTAAATCGAATTAAACAGAAAAATCGAAATAGATTATATATAATATAGATATATGTATGTACGTGTTTTGTATAAAAAGTAGTGTTGATTTTGTCAAACCGAACCAAAAAACCGAATTCTTTGGTTTCTATTTCAATTTAGTTCGGTTTTATCCATTATAGTTCGGTTTGGCTTTTGGTTTGGTTCGATCCTTGATTTAGTGTAGTATAATTTGATTTAATTTAGATTTATCACTAAACTGAACCAAATCAACCGAATTACACCCCTTACTCGGCCTTCTAGATAGTATAGGGGTACAATTTGGATGGGTTTATATAAAACTCACCCAAACCCAATCCAATATTTGGGTCATTTGATCAACCGCCTACGAGCTTCCGGCATATGTGGTGAGGCATGTGACTATCACGTGCTAAACGCGTACGTTAGGGATGTACAAATGGACTGGGCCGCGAATGCTAGCCTAGCACGATTCGTGCCATGCACAGCACGAGAAGGTCTTATAGTAAACGTACCAGACTTGGGCTCATGGCCCATAACATGTCACGGCACGACCCGAGCACGATTGGGGCACGGGAAAGATTAAGTATTGGGCAAACTAAAGACAAAAGCACGAACTTGGCCCGGCACAATCCCTTGCTGTGCTTGGGCATGGTCAAATCGTGTTGTACTGGGCCGGTCTGAGCCGGGTCAGTGCGTGCAGCCCAGCCCATTTTTATATCCCTAAGCACATGTTATGTTATTCACAAGTCTCACTCCAAACTAGGGGTGGCAACGAGCCCGGCCACAACCTACATAAGAGGAATTATATCGGCCTGAGTTTCGGATTTCGAGCCTGACCATTGTTTAATTTGCCAAGTCCAAGTCCGTCCATGTTTATATAAATAAGACAAAAATATCAATCGAACTAAAACCCCCCCACAAAGAAAACGTAGTGTTCTCAACACTAAGCTACAAGACAAGATGTTGATTTACGTCGGACAGGGCTGGGCCAAACTAGCATGAATCAAAGCCCGGCCCGAGAATTTAGCCGGATCTTAAGTTTGAGTCTGACCCGGACCTACGGGTCACTTACCCCTTTCCCAAGCCCGCCCAATCATAGGCGGGATATTCTGTCCGGGCGGGTCACCCGGCCCATTGTCACCCCTACCGCAGACGCCGCAGCTCGTAGGCGGTGGATCAAGCGTTACGGAGAAAGGTATAGATATCAAAGCCGATTCGAATTTTTTCTATTTTCGGTAGCGAAGACGATTCGATTGAGACGAGAAGCTTTGCAATCAATCGTCTTAGGAAAAAAGAAAAATGGCTACAGCAACAATCGAGACAACGCAAGCAGCAGCAGCAGAGGAGATGTGCAACGCGAAGACGACGAAGCAAGGGGAGGGTCTGAGA
>JAUPMG010000010.1:6597109-6609841 GCA_031762675.1 Pachysandra terminalis
TTATTGTTTATCGTACATTAGGGTTCTTATTCAAATGGCTTATGAGATGGTGTTCATGATGGTTCCCAATCGATCCTCTTCAAGTTTCAGAAGATTGTCAAAACATTCTGATCACAGGTTTTCGTTTTCCTGTATATACCTGATGATTAAACGGAGTCTACAGTGAACTACATAGAAGTAGGTAGGCAGAAGGGAATAATCTGATTTTATTGTTTATCGTACATTAGGGTTCTTATTCAAATGGCTTATGAGATGGTGTTCATGATGGTTCCCAATCGATCCTTTTCAAGTTTCAGAAGATTGTCAAAACATTCTGATCACAGGTTTTCGTTTTCCTGTATATACCTGATGATTAAATGGAGTCTACTGGATACTGTTGCTTCTGCAGGTACACACCTACCTTTGAAAACACCCTTGAAACGGCATTGAGTACCAAATGCCGTTTCACACTTGTGGTGGCTCTACAGGTACTCTATTGATATCGCTTGACATGTTGCATAATTTTTTTTGTTTTTTAGGGAATGAACATAGAACTCTAATAACTGCACAGATCTCTTCATCAACTGTGAAGTAATTTCATTTTGCCAGAGTTCAGTCAGCTAGAAAGACATATGAACCAGATTTACATTCTGGTCTTCTTTTTAAGAGAAAAGTAAAATCACTTACTTTTTCCTAATACGTATATCATAGCTCTGAATCCTGGATAATTTACACAAGTGAAGGAACTTCTTATAACTTCCGTTACCTCTTCAGTCTCATCTATAAAAGCTGAAGTAATTTCAGACGTTCTTCATGTTCTGGGTCCAGCTTTGGTGGCGTATAGCACCCACGAAGATCCTCCACTACGTACTCCTGAAAATTTCATGAGTATTAGGAACCAAAATACATAGATTCTGCTTGGGACAAATGGTGAAACTTGAAAGTAAGCAAGATAGGGTCATATGGCCCATTGTAATTGGCTAGGATGAACTACAAAAAGGAAAAAGGTCCAACAAGTTAATTTTCTAAAGTTAAATTTAGGGCTACGAGATTGAGAGGTCATATGGTGCAGCAGGTTTGTAAGAAAATGGCCATAAATAACTTTTTGAAGTGATCAAAATTCTTGAAATAATATGATTTCGACTACGGTGAGGGGAAAAAGCACCGTGCATCCTCTACAGTGGGATGGTTACAGCCATCCTTACAGCACCAATTAGAGGAAGCCATGTGGACAGTGCATGCCCCACTAAAAAGAGAGACATTTCTAAAATCCTAAGACACCTATGAACCTAAAACCGGATTCTACCTTAACCGGTGACGGCCATGTACACATGGCACCCTCTAATTGGTGCTGTAAGGATGGCTGTAACCATTCTGCTGTAGAGGACGGGAAGCCGGGAAAAAGGGCCCTTAGAACATATGTTAGATTACCTATATACTTAAATGTCTCATCATCAGACAGCATAATGAGGCAGAGAGTCCTAGTTTCCTTTTGAAGAAAAAGCAATATGTAAGTGAATTCTATTACTGTTTATGACAAAAGAAGATCGTGAAAGCTAACCTTTGTCAATTCCCTTTTGGTGAGGATGTGGTAGTGTCTCTGCCAGATCCTCTGGATGGCCATAGTTGTAGCCAGAAAACCATATGCAATGCCAAGGATGGCGAAGATGATGACAAAAATTATAACCAGGGCAAAGCAGGCTTCCATTGATGCCGGGAAGCAATCCAAGATGCCCCATCCGTAGCAGCAATTCCGGCAGCCAGCCATACAAGGGTCGCTATTATGGAAGGAGGAGCAGTGTAGTATGAGCCCGAAAAACCCAAGCAGCACAAAGAAGGCCAGTACTCCTGTTGTTATTCAAAGAAATATCAAAAGATATATACATCAAAGATCATTAAAAACCTTGGATGTAACTGTTAAACAAGACAAATTTGTAGAGAATAATATTGTGAGCAAGATACCTTTTTTGTGTCCTTTTTTATTTCCTTACTCTTTTCCTTTTAATTTACGTTTCAAATAAAGCAAATTTAATCTTTTAGAATAAAGAAGAATCAAGCTACCTACATAAAACACCATCTGGATTGACTTAATTTTGATTGATTCAGAAAAATGATTTGAATTTTTAAACTGGACTAGGATATTTAAATGGACTAGTTGGCCTTCGTCCTAGTATACAATAAAAAATTCCAATATGTTATCGTTTTTCCCCCCGAAAAAAAAAAGTCAAATTAGTAGGGAACCTAGACTACTAGTCTGGAATATAGCATGCTTCTGTCACATATATCTCAATATTTCTTTATAAACTTACGATATTTCCCAAAGATTACAAGAAAATGGTGCCCCCTAAAAAAAACCAAATAGAAAGGAGCCTCTTAGAGAAAATTGTGTTCCAAAATTTTCACAAGACTAAGGTGTTCTTTGGCTCAGATATTAATCTTGCATCCAAATTTTGTAACAGCACAGATTACTTTTTTATTCTTTTCCTGAACTCTCTTGGCTCGACTCCCCTTCTACTTCCCATTGACTTTTCTCATACCTTTCCTCTCCCCCATTCTTCTCCCATGACAGAGTTCAGAACAGAATCGTGAGGTTGAGCTTTTCCTCTCTTTCTGCTTTTTCCTCCTCTCTCACTGAATCTGCACTTTCTTGGTCATATCATTGAGATTTCAACCATAGAGTGGTTCCAGTAAAGTGGTTTTATTTTATTTTTTCAATTGGTTGAATACAACCAAAAAGTACTGATATTTCAGGGAGGGTTTTTCTGATTAGAAACTGGGCACTGTAAGTTTGTCTTGAGATTGAAAAAAAAATGATGTTTAGTTGCACTATTAATTTGTGAAGGGGATATCTGAGGCTTGAGAATAAAGATTGGCTGCATTGGCACAGATTTTGTTTCCTCTTCTCCATAAAAATTCTCTTGTTTTTCCTGTATCAAGGCGTTTCTGTGTTCATAGGATTTGAGGTGAGAACCACTCTGAAGGATTTCATATTGGGGTTACCCATCCTCCTGCATTTTGACACTATTGGGAGTACCATGTCTTTTTAGTTTTCTATTTCCTACTCCACTTCCTAATTAATGCACTTTCCTATTTTTTGTTCACCTCCCACTAAACCGACTCTTCCTCTCTGAGTTGTGTAAATGTGTGTTAATATTCAGTCTGAGTCTTGAAGATAACCAAATATTGCTTGATAATTGAATTGCTTTTCTATTAACCCTACCAAACCCTACCAACATTAATAATTCTTGGATATTCATTTACAGTATTGATAATGTAAAGCCAAGCTTGGACTAATCCTACATGATTTCTTCTTCTCACTTTTTAACAAATAATTCTCAATTTGTAAGGTTCTATGAATTTTCTTCTGTTCATATGTGCATATGGAGCATAACTTCCAGTTTAGTGTTGTTGCGAGCTGCTCACAGGTTAGAGAAAATTCAGAGGGATTTCTCGTGGGAAGGCAAAGGTCATAGAAATGACCATTTGGTTAGCTGAGACTTGGTGTGTAGGGGTAAGAGGAATGGTGATCTCGGGATAGGAAATATACTGGCCAGAAACTCGGCGTTGTTGGGTAAGTAATTATGGAGCGTTGACACTAGAAAAGATTGCTGGTCAATCAAAGTCATTACCAGCATCTATGGAACTCAAAACAATGGCTTGGAAATTAACCCCAATGTGAACGTATACAATACCTGTCTATGGACAGCCATTGCTTCTCTTGCACCTTTGTTTTATCTTGCATAATGTATGTCTGGGTCTCGCTGTCCTTCTGGCAAGATCGTTGGTGGGGGAATGACCTTTTGTTCCTTAAGGATGTCTTCCTTGACACTTAGATACCTGACATATGTATTTGGTATCCTGATTCGAGAGGTATTTTTTCTACCAAATCCTTTTTTATATCATCATTGGTGGAAATGATGCGCCCCTAAACTTTTTGATACAAATCAAATCTGGAAGCCATTTGTATCCCCTAGGGTAAAGGTGGTTACTTGGACCATGGTTCTTAATAGGATCAATACCTCCAATATATTTCAGAAAAGAAGAAAGAATCTACCCTTGTCACTCCAGGTATGCATTATGTATCTCTTCTTGTGAGTATGTTGATCATCTATTCATTTACTGTAAAACAGTGAGATGCTAGTAAGGTAGATATCTGTGTGAGCACTTCCTTTGGTTGGACAGGTTATACTGTGTACCTTACTTCACCTTCTTGATCAGTGGTGGTTTCTGGGACTAGGGCAGAGGGGAAAACTCATGTATCAATTCCTCTTTCATGCCATCATGTGGTTAGCGTCAGGAGAGAAAAACAAGAGAATTTTTTAGGAAGGGGACACCAATGACTCTTCTTGTTGATAGAGTCAAGTATATGGTGGCACTCTGATTTTCTACAAGACTAGCTTTCAAGGGATTGGCAGTTTCTAAGATTATTTGAGAGTGGTCTATGGTTGCTTTCATCACTTCGTCATTGACGAGACATGTGTCAGCTTGGAAATCTCCTAGAGAGGGGTTTCTAAAGCTTAATTTTGATGGATATTCTTCCGTATAAATCCAAGCCCTTCAGTGGGAGGAGTATTTAAAGACCATTTGGGAGAGATTAGACATATATTCTCAGGTCCAACTGGGATTGGTGATAATGTTTGTGCAGGGATTGTAGCCCTTTTGACTGGTTTGTGGGAGGCTGTGGCACTTGGTGTTAGAAAGTCAGAGATGGAGGGAGATTGTTCCATGGTGATATCTTGGGTTCTAGGCACTCAAGTATGTTTGTGGCAACTAGTACATCTCGTGAGATTAGCCAGGTTCTTGGCAGGTGGTCTTAACATCTCGTTTTTAAACATGCCAAGGTCTGCTAATGGGATTGCAGATTGATTGGCAAGGCAGGGGACAGATATTTTTTGAAAAGCCCTAGAAATAAAATGTTTTGATTTTAGAATAGATAAGCATGAGAGACTTGTACCTATTCAACAATCTGTTATTAAATTATATTACTAATCAATTGCTGAAGTTCAAGCGCTAGACCTTGAGAGAAGAAAAATCAATTCAAGGTTTACCTATACAGTGTTTACAAAAAAAAAAGGGTTACCTATACAATAGTAGAAGGGTATTGGATGCTTTGACAGTATACGGTCCCAACCATCACTGAATGAATTCCTGAAGTCTCCATTTTTGTCCAAGAAGTACGCAAAACCACCAATTGCAGCAATCATCTGCAAACAGTAGTCATTTAGAATGAGAGAGCCGCTTTTAGTTTAAAGAAACAGCTAGAAGACACAAGCCTAAAATTGGAAGAGATTAAATACACCATGCATCCCATCTTAAAAGTTATAATAGTAAGCAGTAAATAAATATTTGTTCCTGCTACGTAATTTAAAAAGTTCATAACACCCAATATGTCCAGTTAAGCTGCAAGTTTTCTCATTTCACTTTCATCAGAAAAAGACTAAGCCAGCATTTTGTTGGGATATAGAAGACTTACACAGAAATCCTAAAAGGTTGTTTGAGGGGTGGGAAATAATACTGCATCCTCCCCCGAAAAGAAATAGTTATTTTTGTCAGCATGAAGGTTTATTCAAAAAGGACTTTTACCCCAGCAATCAAACAGCACCTACAACCATAATCATCGACGGCAAGAAACAATCAAGTATACACAGGTAGAGCTTTCCAGTCAGCCAATCTCCACCAACTGCAAAATAGCAGCCCATAAAGAACCTGATATCTAGGAACACATATTTTACTGGACGCTTCTTGCTATCATAGTTGAGCATTCTGAAAGCCAAGATTTTTTCCTCCCATTCTTGAAGTTTGCTTAAGGTAGATGATATATTCTCCTATTTATGGTTCACACCACATAACTATTTAGAGAAACTCATTAACAAGGAATCAGTTATTTATAACACTTGACCATCAAACACTACCAAATAATGACACTAAATCAATCCGTTTGCCCTTGGCATTTGTTTCAGATAAACATGCTTTCCTAAATATGGTGCAGATAGATTAGATTGCAAGTTATTTAGTTATATAGATAATAAGCATAAGTAATTTAGAGCACTTTACGTGAACACCAATGTTACCATGTAATGACACCAAACCAACCCATTTGACCTAGGACGATCAGTACTTCCTCTGACCTTCCTTTCACCAAAGGCCAAAGTGACACTCCTTACATATCAAAATATCACTGCATTCCATATTCCAATGAAAGAAGCATGCTCATGTCAGGTAACTTGGTAAGAAACTAGTAGATAAAGACAGTGAAAAGTAAATGGTAGTAATAAAGATTCACTCACTGTCTGTACAACCAAGAAGACAAGGAGGACATCCCTGGCCACAAAAATTCTGAATTTGATTTTACGCCAGGAGTAATCCTCTAGCAATTCTACTCGAAGATGAAATTGAGCCTTGCAAGTTGTGCAGTGTGAAAAAGCAAAACCTTCCTGTAGAGAAAAAGAGAAGGCTAAAAGCAATACCATTAACTCAACCTCATCTTATTATGATCAATATCAGAATTCAATCAACCTAGCATCAACTTATGTCAAATTGTTTTTGTTCTTTATTCAAATCATAATGTCATTAAGGGTCAAAGGAAGAGTACTTGCCTTCACTGAGCGCCAATGATCAAGGCATGAACGATGCACAAACTGCTGGGTGCCCTTGCACATGCATGGGGATATCAGTTCTTCACCTATAAATATAAGAAGAATGTTAGCTTATATGAGATCCACATTCCAAACTAGTAAAGAGATAAAAATAAAACTAGCAAAATAAAATAAAATAAAATTGTAGTCCAAGGATATTCATCCACTCTATACCAAAACTCCGGGCATTCTGACTCAGTTATAATAAAATCTTACAGATGAGCAAGGTTTTAACGATCGGTCCGATCCGATCCGTACCTGGATCAGTCTGGTCCCAAGCCATGATACAACAATTGTATTGTGAGGTTTTGGACTGGACCGGCACAACCGGTACCGTTCTGGACCAACCAGTACAATCCATCAGGTGATCAGTACAACCGGTACAACCAATCCGGCATTTTTTTGTTTTTTTAATTTATAAATTGGACCATCCAGGCCGGTCCGGTACCGGCCGGTATTGATCTGGACTGATCCGTTACCAACCAGTAGCGCCGGTTCGGAGACCGGTACTGCCGTTGAGGCGATCGGTACCGCCGGTCCAGCCAATCCATTTTTTTTTTAATTTAAAATTTAAACAAGCGGTCCAATTTTTTGTACCGGATCGGAACTGGTCAGGTCCCCAATCTCTGAGACTTTAAACCTTGTGAGAGACATATTCTTGCACATAGTAACAGCTAATTTAATAAAACAATCAGCTCTATGACCAATTAGACAACAAACAATTACAGGATGGACCAATTGAGTTTTATCAGTTAACACAGCATTCATAAATGAAGAATGTATCTTCCAGCATCAATGAGTAAGCACGCTGAACCACCACACAAGTGTACCAGACTTTCAGTACCCAATGTAATTCCTATATGTAAATGCATTATTCTCATATAACTCGATTCATGGCTTCCCCTATAAGTTGGTAATCTCTAGGATACAGATTCTAATGAATCATATCCACTTACTGCAGCGAGCTTTGTTATAACTCAAAGGAGGAAGAATAAATGCTTATTTTCGGATCATGGACAACAGAAGGATCATAGTAATCTCAATACAAACAAGAACTGTAAGTAAAAAATTTATAAAATTAAGCAATATTCACCTGGTTCGCCATCGCACTCCAGACAGATACGGCAACAAGCAGCGGAATTAGCTTCAATTTCTTCATCCTTTATCTCATCAGTACTTACGGTCGGCAAATAACCCTGGTTCTTGAGCAGGGGATCAGAATCAGTTGGAGTCCCTTCTCCCGAGAGCTCAAGCTGCAATTCCCCAGTCATGGATGTTTCTGTATATAACCAAAGGTACCTCCAAAACCCTAGAGTAATCCAATATCATCAAGTTACCTAAAAACCGAAACCCTATTGAGATTAGATAATCAAAGCAAGCCATTCAAACACATAATTCGAATTAAACAATACCAAAAATTGAGTATTTGCAGCAAATATACAAATCTTATCAAACTAAGATCAAGAAAGAAAAAAAGAAAATTTTGCATCAGAGCAAAATTGTGGATTTCGTAGCTAATTTTAAATCGATACAAAGGAGAGACTAACGAAATCATACAAATTATCCTACAAAAAAGAATGATATTTTTTCTGAAATTCGATAAAATTACCTGAAATTTGCAGAGAGAAACGGGGAATTCAAAGAAGACTTCTGAGTGTGGAAAGAGGAAACGAAACAGAGCAAATTGGAATTAAACCTCGGAATGCTCTAAATGTGGATTCGATCTTTTCCCTTTTCCTCTTTGGCTTTTCCTCTATCCACCAACTCGGCTCGCGGTGCGTATTACGCACTCGGGTTCTGCCTCTGCGTTTCTCTGGGCTGTACACGTGTCGAAGAAGAAGTCCGCTCTTTCAATCATGGTTTAATATATCGGAATCGGAGATCGGACCGGTACCGGCCGATCAGGATCCGGTACAGAAAGTAAAAAAAAAAAACAGATCGGGCCAACACTGGACTGGTGGGATCAGTTGCTAAACCGGTGGTTCCGACCGTTGGACTGTCAGACCGACAGTATTGATTGTCGTATAGTCAAACCGGTGGTACCGGTCGCCGGACCGCCTGTCCAAAACCCCAAGATACAATTGTTTGTATCATGGGTTGGAACAAAACCACTATGGTTCGGTCTTGATCCGAATGCCGATCCGTGAAACCATGCTTTCAAGTTCAATACACATTTTTTTTTTTTTTTGTTGGATCTTTCAATACGCTTTTGGTGAAAGTGGATTAGGGAATATCAGAAAATAATTTTATATCCGATCAGGGTATTTGTTATGTACCCATACACAATATACCATTTGACAACGCAAAAGGTATCTTGATACGTCTCACCGGGTTTAGTTGACTGGAGATTCTTTTTTTATCACTTGAGATTGATTAAGAATACCCATAGATAAGTAGGATTCTTCCATTAAGCTTTTATTTTGTGAGTTACTATAGTCACCAAGTTTCTCGAGGGTTTCACTATGAACCCCTTTTTATTTATTATATATTTCTTTAAAGGTGATAGATTTTGTGTTCTATTATGGGCACCATAGTTTAAAATTTAGCTGAAATTTTGGTTTTGGATGTGTTGGACGAAATTCAAAATGACATTTTTTTGGATTGAATTAGTTCGCGAAATAAGTGCACGAAATGGCCAAAATTTTAGTGAAATTTTTCTATGCTCAAATTTATTTTGCCCGAAATGTTCACTTTATCAACGAAATTTTAGGTCGAAATTTTGGATATTTCGGCCGAAATAAAGTCTAAGATCTAGTTAGAAGTTAAAAAAATGGTAAATTACATTCACCCCTTTTGAGTTTGGCATAATGGCAATAAGTACCCCTTAAACTTTGGCCATCACAAACATCTCTCCTATAGTTTGAAAGTATGTTACAACAAACCCCTTCCGTTAGTAACTATCAATAAAGTAACAAAATATTTGATTTTTGCTTATTGCAGTATATTTTAAGGACGAAAATATCCTTGTATACCTTGTTTAATAATCTTAAGAACAAAATAGATGCTTATATAGAAGAAGAAAGAAGCTTCGAATATCAATGAAAATTGTGAAAACCCCATTGATCTCATATAATTATAGAATACAAATAAAAAATAAAAAAAATAGTAATAAAAAATAACAAAAAATAAAATAAGAAAATAAATAATTAAAAAATAGTTCATATTTATTACACTTATCATTGATTGAGGGGTATTATGGTCAAATGATCACTTTCTGTTACATATCGTTAGACCCCTCTTATTTGAATTTGAATCTAATATAATTTGGATACTTATATACTTTTTGGATGTTGTAACATAAATGTTGCATTTATTAGTTGTAAACTTTTGTATTATTTCACATTATTAATCAAAATATTATTTATTGTTTTTTTTTTCTAAATTTGTATGTTCATAAATAATATATATTTTAATGAATATATCACTTTTTATTGACTAACTTTATTATTTATATTTTAGAAGTTATTATTTAGTACTTATTAAAAAAAGAAATAAAGAAGAAAGAAATTGGCTAAAATTAAGTCCATATTAAAATACTTTAAATAAAAAAATTGAATTTATTTCGGCGAAATATCCAAAATTTCGGTCCAAAATATTCCGAAATTTCATCCCTTTCTTTCGTTCAATTATTTTAATCAAAAAATTATTTTTCATCGAAATTTCGTAGAAATATCTAAAATTTCGGATATTTCGATTTCATTTATCTCCGAAATCCTTGAAATTGGAAAAATTTTAAACTATGATTGGCACAAATCTTTGATTGGTTGTTGTGACAGGTCATTTTTATCACATAGAAGAATGATTTGGTCAATCTAGACGGACAAGGGAGCCTCTAGTTTAACCATGTATACAATATTTTAACCTACATAAGTCCTAATAATATATATATATATATATATATATTAGGTTTTATCACATGTATCAATGTCCATCCAATTTTTAATATTTCTCAAGTTTTACACAAAGGAAGATGTAAACTTTAGGGCTTAGGTGAGCCCTTTAATCCCATGGTGATAAAATGTCTTTAACGCTGGAACTTGATTTGTAACCTAAGGTTAACTGAATGTAGCTTGCCCAACTAAGAAATGATTGACCAATGCCTCTATAACTTCATTCGCCTTTCTGTATAGACATGGTTGAATTTAACTTTTGATAATTGACTTACAATCCGTTTGGAACTAAGAATGAGACCATCAAATTTCCATGAGTTTTCAGAATTAGTTGCAATCGCCGAGATAATCTATTTGGAGTCACCTTCAATTATTATATTGTTGTATCTCTTATTGAGCCCAATTTCCAACACCTCTACTCATGTCATAGCTTCAGCAATTTGAGAGGTGGTGTTTCCAATGTAGAGAACAGTTATACACAGGAGTGTTCCATTCTCGTCCCTCAGGAAGGAAATCGTCTGTGGTTCTCTGTGGGCTTCCCTGTGGGGTTAACGCAGTGACCACGCGTGGCACGGGTAAAGCTTTAAACGTTAACATTTTGTTAACCCCGGCAGCTGGTTGTCTCCTCGACGCTAACCTATTAATTGAAATTTGAAATTCAAAATTCAAATTTCTATTTCTCTTGCTCTCAGCTGCTCATATCTTCTCCAGATAGGTTTTTTGGAAAGCTATTTCCCTTTTTTCTTTGCAATTTCTCTCTCTCTCTATCCTAATTTACCCTAATTAGAGGTATATTTTTCTGTTCTTATGTAGTTGCAGTAGTTTGTTTAGTAGTTAAATTATGAATTGGAGTCTGATTTTTTGATAGGTTGTGTAATTTTTTGTCTAGTACTTATAGTAAATCAGGTTTAGATTCTGGATTCTTTTCATGGTTTGCTCCAAAAATAATTTTTTTCTCTTCATTTTACTATATATTGTTTGAATATCAATTAGCTTTTTTTTTTTCCTAACTAGGTTTATATTTTGGATTCCTTTCATGGTTTGCTCCTTGGATCTATTTTTAGACTGTTAAAAGTATGTTGAAGATTTTGATGTATTTTTTTTTTATTTTTGGATTTCCTTATGATATGATGTAAGAGTTCTAAGAACTTATTTAAAATTTGATTTGTATAATTTTTTAACTTTGGATTTCAAACTGACCTGCTGTTAAAATGGTGACCAAGATTTTTTTAAGTACTTATTTAGGTTTTTAATTTTGGATGTGGATTAGGCATATGGAGCTACAGATTGTATTGAGAAATAATGGTGTCTTATTGTATGGATATATACTTTGATCTGCAATAGAAGAAAATTTTTAGCTTGATCTTTCTCGTAGTTGACTTATTAATTTGGTCACTTCTTGAAATCTCTGAGTTGTTCTACTTCAAAGAATTTTAGGATTTGTTTGTACATTATCAAATGAAATGAAATATGTCTTATTATCTTCTATACTCATAGGATTAATTATGATTTAAATTTCAAGTTAATTTGATTTGATTTAGTCATATTTTAAAATTATTGTTTGAGTATTTACAGTTGTAGCCCTGTGTTCAAGATTTTTTGTTTTATTCCCATTCCAAACGAACTTATTTTGTGCTGATTTTCTGGTATGTTCTGCTTTACGTCATGATTAGATCGTATAATTTTATAAAGCTTAGTTCTGATTTTCTATTAGGTTTCTACATCAATTACTTCTATCAGTTCCTGTGCTGTGAGGTTATTACTGGGATTTATAAAAAATGATTTTTGTAATTACATTATGAATTAGAGTTTGGTTTTTGTTGGGTTGTATAATGTTTTTTCCAATATCTATAATAAATCTCGTTTACACTCAGAAAATGGTTAAAACACTTAATTAGATGTATATATCTCTATTGTACAGAAACTATAGAATGGTCTGGCCTATTGTCAATATAACAAGATAAACTGAATTTGTTTACAAATACTTTTTGTGGATCAAGTCAGATAGGCCATAAAGTGACCTGCTTATTTTTGAGATATTGGACTGAGGCCATTTTACTGAGAACATTGGGAACTACCACATGGTGGACTCCTTTCTTTAACAATTATCTATTCATCATCATTTTATTAGGTTGATGCCATTGCCAAACTAGTTTTGGCTATTGCCATAGTATTTTATTTTTGATCGGTTTTACAAGATTATTTCCATTCAAGAAAGGTCTTATAAT
>JAUPMG010000010.1:6621535-6636297 GCA_031762675.1 Pachysandra terminalis
TTAGTTCTATAATTGGAAAAATGGAATTAAAAGTTAAATGTTCTTTTGTTCGATGTCAAGCAATAGCCCAATAAATATGTACATGTTTTCTTGTCAAATAAAGCATATACCGAATAATATCATGGCTTCTTCATTGATTATCTATTGTACAAAAAGGTAATACTGCCTTCTTAATTATGCACATATTTTGTGAGGCATGAGATGCATGAAAACTATTTTATGAAACATGATCCACTTAATTCTAATCTCGAGTTATACAACGGTGGAAGAACATTACAAAAGTAGTTCTGAGCTATGTGAACATGGGCACTTTTTACAGGGTTCTGACCTTAGGAATAATGCTTAGTTCTATAATTGGAAAAATGGAATTAAAAGTTAAATGTTCTTTTGTTCGATGTCAAGCAATAGCCCAATAAATAAGTACATATTTTCTTGTCAAATAAAGGATATACCTAATAATATCGGGAATAATTGGAACTTAGATCTGTGGTACTTGATCTGCTTTGCTTTGATCTGATTGGAGATGTTAAAGCCCTAGTAACTTAGATCTATGTTGTCAAAAATCAAATGAATTCATGCTAAATATCGGTGCAAAGTATTAGGAACTGAAAGAGTAAATATGTTTAAAATGGTCTGTGTTAACATCGCTAGCCAAAGTATGTACGTTTATTCAGTGTTTTATGCTTGATATTAAAGTACATACTGCTAGGAATTGAGGACTAATGTGTTTGAACTGGTCTGCGTTACGATGCATAGCAAAAATATATATGTTTGTACACATGTCAACCTTTGCTTGTATGAAAATTTATGTGGTCATAGTGGTGATTTAATCTTTATGTTTTATGTCATGTTTCTGTGTCTACTTTTGCAGGCGAAATCATTAGCAGATCCTTTTGCATATGACACTTATATAGAGCAGAGGAAACAGGAGAAAATAGAAACTGAACTTGCCTCTAGAATTACAGTAAGTTAGTTTTAACCTTAAATGCATTGATTCTTCTATCTATAGTGGCTGTATTAGACTGCATCTACTTGTTTTTGTTGGAAGTTTCTTGATGCCCAAGCTCGGGTGCTAATTCCATTTTGCTCATTACCAATGCATTTCTTTCAACACATCTGCATGTTCGTAGAGAGCATGATAGTTTATCCTTCTACCTGGATGTTCTTGTGAATCTAAATTAGAAGGCCACTGAGATGCATCTTTCAACGCATGTGCATTTTGGTACAGGGCATAATATTTTGTCTATATAGCTGGATATCCTTGTGGATCTAAATTAAATGGCCACCGATATTAGCTACCCCTCTATCTGTAAAGATTTTGATGTCAGAATGATAGAACACGTACTTGGTTTTTTTTTTTTTCAAACCATATACTGAATTTTGATGGACATGATCCTTTGTATCAACTGGGTTTCGGTCAGATTTGATGAGAGGACATGATCTTATGCGTCAGCTGAGTTTTAGTTGGACATGTATTGTTAACATCTGTTGGTTGATGGAATGCTGATCAAAACAGGGTTGACTATGATATTTGAGCTCTCTCAAGTCTACCTAGGAGATTGTTTTCCTTTATGAAGAATCGCTTTTGTATTAAAATATATTGAAGATGCAACCATAATAGAGGTTCACTTCGGTTTCTTATACTCAGGGGTGGAGCCAGGAAATTTTTCCTGGGGATCTAAGTCTAAGAAGTGAAAAATAAACAACACTTTTAATAAAAATGTAAAATTTATATAATTTTAAAGTAAATAAAGATTATGTAGTATTTCAACAAAAAAAATTAGAAAAACATTGAGTTCCCTCTTTGATTTGATAACAGCTACTCCAAAGACATATCTAAAATAACTAATATTAACATTTTATTTCAAAATCAAAATGAAAACCGCAAAAATCCTAAATTATAAGAAATTAGTCTAAAAATACAGAAAAAAAATACCCATCAATAGATCTACAATCTATTTATTCAAATCCATCCTTTACTTAAGTTTCAATGAAAAAAGAAGATATGATTTTTACCTAATTACCTTTCAAATGAACACTCAATTTTGCTATTTCGACTAAAAATCTGCAGGTCCGCACCTAAATACTCGTAGATTTGGAAGAAAAAAAGGCAGATTCTTGTAAGCATAAAAGAGTATACAGCCCAAACAAAGACACATATGATTGCACTATTTTTCTTTTTCATTTTTGGTAAGCCATTATCAATCTATAATGATACTATGCTTTTCAGGTTCTAAGACCTTGAACTTCAACACCTCCAAATTTTCAGGGTTTTCCATATCTGACTCCCAGTAGCCAATTCAATCTGCAATACGTACATGACCATAGCTCAAAGGGAATTGCCACATCATTTGAGAGGGCAGATCCTGAGCCAATCTTAGAAGGAATGAGCTCAGGTGTTTCTGCTTGAACAAAGTTTCCCTGTTTACTCGGTGTTTTCATGTGGTTACCACATGAATCCCTAATAGGGAAATGAAAACTTTGTCACGTGATTAAAGCATGTGTTTCAGGACATGTGTCTTTCTCCTATATACTGGTTCTATTTGCAACAATTGAAAAACTTACTTGGTGAATCGTCATTCATGATGAAATCGGAAAGTTCTGTTGCTGTTGTATAACCTACAATTTCTACAAGTGAGAGTACATGGAGAACTTTGTTCTCAGGGGAACACAGGATCCCATTCCATCTTTAGAAGAATCGGTGTCTAATACTGGTTCAATGTGCAACATTGCCACAATTGAAGAGCAGCTTAATCAGTGCTCATTTATAATCAAACCGGAAAATTCTGTACTGTGTCACTAGGAAAATTTCATGTATCACTTCCAATTTAACAATACCTGGTTATTTACTGCTTTTATGTTTCATTCTTTTCCCATTCTTATGCTCCTTTTACTTATTTTTCTTTTCTCTCTCTGTGCAGATTAAGAAGAAATTACCTAAAGTAAACCGTGTTCTTGCAGCCCGTCTTCTTGATAATGAAGAAGCTGAAGGTGAAGTGAAGGATGAGGATGTTGCTGATAAGAAGAAAACATCCAAGAAAAATAAAGGACTAAGCACTGAGGTCCTGAATGATGAACGTTTTGCAGCAATGTTCAAAAATAAGGTACAATTAATTGGTCATTTGGCAAAGCCACCAAATGCATTGGCTTTGTGTTTATATTTCTATTTTTGCATGTCTATGATATTCAGTTTGACCAATTGTATAGTCTAAAAGTAATTCTCATGTTAATAACTCAGGGCTTGTTTGACATTGCTTTTTCGGGCCCTAGAAGTGATTCCTGAGCCCAAAAGCGCATCAAATAAATAAGAGTTTGGTAAACCGTAAACCCAAGTGAAAAGCGAGTCCACAAGAATCACTTCATCCAACGTTGATTTTTTTTAAGCTACTATTTCTTGCTTCTGAATCACGTTTGCGGAAATCAGTTCGAGGTTCTAATGAAATATGTCTTATGGTTTTATATGCCCCTTTAAAACTTTTAAAATACTTATTTTACCCATGTTATCTTCACGAACAAAACCCCTACTGAATTTAGATTTCCTACTCTACACAAACTTCTCACAAATCTAACTTGGAAGCGCTTTTTCAATAGGTGTTTACCAAACATCTTTTATTCCTCTGAAACAGTTCTTATGAAGCGCTTCATAAGAATCAATTTTAAAGGAATCACTTCTCCTTCCAAGAAGCAACGTCAAACACACCCTTAGAACAGTGTGTATGAAGCTACTTCTTTACCAAGTCTGCATCTGCTGGTATTCCACTTAGAGTGGAAATTTTTTCACTCATGCGCATGGCATAGACAAGTGCGTATAATAATTCTATGTAGATGTGATTGTAATTATGGAATTAGTGTTTTCTCATGTACTCTGTATGTTTTACAGTTTATTGTCACATTTCTTCCTCGGCATTGTAATATATCATTTTTATGTTTATTTTCCCTTCAGGACTTTGAAGTTGATGAGTTCTCACATGAGTACGTGTCTTTACATCCTATGCCTTCCAAGAAGCAGTCCTCATTAATCGAGGAACATTTTAAACCAGTTATGGAGGATGAAGAGCAGAGTGCAAGTGATCCTGATGTTTCAGAAGCATCCGAGTCATCAGAAGATCAACTCAACAAGGACAAAAGTATAGTAAAAAAGAAAGCACGGGCTCCAAGGTACATCGCCGAATTCTATAGAATCTTTTCGTCTCAGAACTTCAATATGCTCGACATAATTTTTGAAAAAAATTACAATCGATCCAACTTTCTGGAAACGCAAAATTTAAAGCCCAGGTTGACTGGTGGTGAGACAGGGGTTTCACACATGACAAACCCCACTTGTCCACATGTACTTCCACTTCACCCCAGCTTACATAATAAATATCAGTTCAAAGCACATTTGCCACATGGCATAAAAGCATCCCCTATATCTATTGTCTATTATGCATAGATCTCACAAAATATCAAAATTTCTGATGACTGTTATTACACATTATGAAAATCCAGTCTACATATATTAATCCGGTGAGAGACCAGAGAACCTTTTGCCTGAAAACTATACTTGTGTAGAGGCTTTGATCTTCATTAGATGGAAAAGATTCAAGCTTTCGTCTTACTGATTTGTGTTTTACGAAATGCAGACTGTATGAGGTGAAGGATGAGCGGCATGCAGAAGCATTCTGGAACCGTGCATCTCTTGCAAAAGAGGATGCTTTTCCTTTGGGAGAGAGGGTGGAAGCACTCCAAGATTGGCGAGCTTCTGGTATCCCATGGAATGTGAAGGTGGGACCAGGAGGATCACGAGAGATCTCATTCTTCTCTAGAAGCTCGGCCAAGTACAGAGAGGATGATGATGAAGAACGAGAAGGTAGGAGAGAAAATTAGAGACGAGGAGTCCAATCCTTGGGCCTAAAACAAGATAGATCAGATTTCTGAGGCCGAGGTGGAGGTGGAGGTCGAGGTCAAGAGCGTGGTGGTCGAGGAAAGCACAGAGGACGAGGAAGAAGTTGAGACCAACATTGAATTAACAAGGAAGAACATATCTTTTGTATGCCCTTCGGCTTTCCCGTGCATCGTTCAGTTACTAATGCTAGATAATGAGCAGGAAACAGAAATTTTCACAGAAATTTTCAGTGCGTTCGTTCAATTTTTATTCTTATTTGATTAATTTAGTCCCTCCAAAAAAAAATTTCCTTGGGGGAGGAAAGCAACATGAATGATTTGTTAATTATTTTCTCTAAAAGCCTTGACCAGATGACAGGCATGGTTTGGGTTGTATTGTCGATCCACAATGAACTCATTCTCCCTTGTGATATGAAATTGGAGTGTTCGTTCATCAGGCGACCGGTCGGGTCGATCCAATTTTTTTTTAATAGACGATCCAACTTTTGTATGTCTGCTGGTATCGCCGGTTCAGATTGGGATCCGCCCGGATTGGTTCGATCCGTGATCTCAAGACTTAAAACCTTGGTGAGTTTAGGTTGGCAGAGGGCTTGGTTGAGTCTTTACTAATGGGTCTTGGTGATGCAGAATTTGTAATAGATTGGAACTCGAATGTCTTTGATTGATAAAAGAGTTTATCAATACAAATATATCAACAAAGATAATCCAGAAAGTCTACAAGATAGCCTAAACTGCTGTGTAGTTGTTCTATTAAAAGTGTTTCTTCTCAAATATGGCTTGTATATAAGACAAAGAGAGGAGCAGAGAGAGATGAGATCGAGATGTCAGGTATGCCAACAAGAATGTACACCATAGAGCAAGAGAACTTCAGTGTTCAAAAGACACAAAACTCTTCTTTTATCTCTCCAAGAGTCAGATAAGTTGTAACTGTTTATCTCTTTCACATATTTGTGAGTTATACATTCAAGATTTATATCCTTTCACTGTTGTCTCAATTTTTCAATTGATCAATGGTTGAGATTTGAGGACATGCTCTACTATTTATAGAGAAACCCATCCAAAATATCCTCTTGACCAGGACAAGTGTCAATTGGACGCATGTCCAGAGAGGTGATTGGAAATATCCACATGCAGCAAGTATATCCAATGTTTACGCATGATCAATGAGCATAAATTATTTCCAGAAGGAAATTGTGATAAGTCACTTGATCAACAGAATTTGTCTGTGACGGATTGCATTGGGATCTAAGGGGGAGGGACTTGAGGGGCCCTTCAAGTCCCTTACCGGTTCACTGGTAATTCGTTGTGCGGATCAGTATCAAGGGGTTAGGGGGTGCGAGAGGCAGAGCCCCCACGTTATGGTAAAGGTATATTGGGGATTTGGCCTATAAATCGGATACAAATATAAGTTGTAACCCTAATTCATTTTTAACATAATGAAAACTTGTTCTCTCCCGTGGACAAAGGCTTTACCAAACCATGTATATCTGTATGTATTGTTTTGATCTTCGTTTTTATTGTGTTTATTATTATTGTTTGATCCTGGTCAACAAGGTTGCAATAAATGACATATCATAGAGGTTAAGTTAGCCAACTCAATTTAATCATGACATATCATAGAGGTTAAGTTAGCAAACTCAATTTAATCCAACCAGTGGGCAAGATAAATCCATCAGCTTGACCAGTCTAATCACTATTCATGTTGGTTTGAATTGACCCAAGGGTATTTATCTCGAGGCTATTCTAATCCAAATCAATTAATACCTGGTTCGTTTGGGGATAATTCCCATCGGATCCGATCTTATGAGTAAGTAACAAGGGATTACCATCTATTGGACCCATAATTTAAGGGTCATTGTCCCTAGTCATTCCATGTGGTACTAAACTTTGTCATACGGATCAATGTTTTCTTTAATTATTATTTATTTATTTTATTTATTTTTTTACATTATCCCATTCATTCTCAAGTTTCCAACTCTCTTATTCTTTGAAAGAAGAAAGTTCTTTCTCAACTTATTCTTCTCAGGAGTCTAAACCAATGTTTTTATTCTCGGGATTCTGGATCAGACTGGTCTGGGCTGATATAATATTAGATCGGCCGATCCTGGTCTGGTACAACTTTTAGATCGTCATTTGAAAAAAAAAATTTGGATCGGATTGGATCGACCGATCCGTATCGGTATCGGTTGGATCGGTCCAATCCAAAGCCAATTGAAAAAAAATTGGATTGGTTAGATCGATCCGATCCAATCATTGGATCGGACCGGATCGGCTAATCCGTATCGGTATTGGTTGGATTGGTCCAATCTAAGGCCACTTGATACAATAAGTTGGATTGCAGCTTGGGATCCGACCGATCCTATCTGATCCCGATCCAGATCGGCCGATCCGATCTGATCCAGACCGATCCTTGAAACCATGGTCTAAATTCAAGACTACTATACTTCCATATCTTAAGTTATTCCTAAGGATTTATAAGATAAATACTTTATTTATTTTTATAAATAAAAAAAGAAGAAGGTTGAAGTTATTTATTTTTTTGTAACTTATTAACTTTAACTTACTAATTATTTTTTATTAACTTTTCTGAAAATATCTTTACTAATTAATTTGATATTTTAGTATGATTTGTTATGCACATATGCAATTGAAATTAATACTAATTTAAATAAAAAATTAATAGTAATTTAAGTGGGTACATTTGGCATATCGGTTTAGATATTGCCGGCTCTAACCCGTGATAGAATCCGATATCTCAATGGGCTAAAATCTAAAAGATTCGGTTTCGGTTTTTGTGTGTGTGTTTTATTTTTTATTCTCTCCTCATTCTTTGTTTTTTGGGAAGAACCGAAGAGCTGTATAAATATATCTGCTTCAGCCTCCTCCACAGCTATGTATCTTCAACCGCTTTGAATTTTGGTACTTCAATACCAGTTTTATATCGGTTTAAATCGATTTTCTCTGGTTGGTTCTACTTCTGCAAGTCTTTTTATCTGAGATTTCCAGAGGTTTTCTCACTTCCATTTCACTGTAACTCAATTGTTTTTTATTTTGTGTGTGTGTGTGGTTTCTATTTTCTCTTAAGTTCTTCTGGGTAGTTTTCTGCTACTGCAAAGAATGTCTCTAATGGTGGGGTTTTTGTGCAACTGAGCGATTTCGGAAAGTTGGGTTTCTGTTTTGGTGATGGGAACTGCTTCTGCTCAGTGCCCATTTCGAATTTCAGCTCATTCTCATGGAGATTTGGAGAGTTTTTCTTCCAAATTGGAGTTCTCAAGGTTTTGTTACCCTTCAAGAGTGAAATCATTGAGAATAAACTTGTACCCAAGTTCTGCTTTCACCAATCCTTCCATGGTATGCCACATTTCCTGCTTTTTTTATCATAATTTTCAATCTTGAATTATGTTGACATTGAAGGAAAATCTATGATTTGCTCATTCTTATAGAAGTAGTCTTACATTTGTGATGCTTTGATATCAATTAATTATTTGTTTATGCTTATCACATTCTTTGTTTGTAGTGGAGTAATTCTTCTAGTTTAAAGATTATTGAATTACTTGTATCTTATATGTGCATGAACAATTTTCTTTTCCAGATCAATTTGGTTAAATTAGCTCTCTTGCTGAATATCCTACTTGAGTTGTCATAAGGAAATGTTTAGTTGTCTAATAGGATTTTGAATACTAAACCCATTTTTCAAAGTGGGGAGTCTGGGGACTGCTTGGATACCATATTGAGTTATGGCATTTGTTTCCTTGTATGTGTGTAGTGTGGATTATCTGAATCGGTTTTCTAGTTTATAAACAAGTTGAAAGATCTGTGTAAAACAGTTCAATAGAGATGAATCTTACATATAACTGTGTGGTTCATTCTCCCAAATGTGAAGAGAAAAACAGTGTATAATATGTTATGAGTATGGTGGTAGTCTAGTTTGATGTGCTTTGTTCTTCCATACAATACCAATTTGGTCAACATGTCCGATGCACTGATGATATCACTGAAAAGAGTAGAAGGCCAAGGAAGGCAACCCTGATGCCATGTGGAATGAATGATATCTATGCTTGGTCTGCATGCGTTGTTGCCATTGTCCAATACTCAGTCTTTGCTTTGGACTAAACTTCAGTCAATTGTTTCTTTCACCCTTGAACATAACTTGGACCACAAGAACATATAGCAATTGGTTGTGCATCTTCTGCTAATGAGACACCAAGCCCAATTGAGATTTGAAAATGCAAATAGATCAAACGCATTTTTAAGGATGAGTTGGTTGATGGTACCTTGAACAATTGTAATATCCGTTTGACAAACTGATATGACTGATAGATGACACATGAAGAAATTGGAACATAGTTAGCTTCGGTCTAGTCATAATAAAGAGCCCCAACCGGACTTCAAAATTATGTTCAATATGAATATTCCTGCTTACTACTTGGTCCATTTGTCTTGGTAGCCAACAGAGTTAAGATGGCCTTGTAGTCATTTATCTGAAACACCAAGTATACATCACGATCCTATTTCCTTTGGATGTCATAATTTCCAAAGATGTTTGGGGTTCCTCAATACTCGAAAAAGGGCGCAATGGCTTAAGACCCACCCTTATATTTGGTGGGGTTGCTGTTGAAGAATCTTTTTTAAAAAATACTTCTTTTGGGATTCGATTATTGAGAAGATTGAGAGGAGATTGGGGTCTTTTAAATGGATTTTTTTTCCCAAAGCAGGCAGACTTGTGCTCATCAAAAGTGTGTTCTCAAACCTGCCATCATATTGTATTTCTTTTTTTAGATTCCTGTTTTGCTGCCACACTGATTACGAAAGCTTCAAAGAGGTTTCTTGTGGGTGGCAAGGATGGTGAGTTTAATGTCACTTTGTAAAATGGGAATAGGTTTGTAAACCTAAGCCATGTGGAGGGCTTGGCATTGAACACCTGGTTTCTTTCAACAAGGCTCAATGCAAGTGGCTTTGGAGGTTTTGGGAGAAATGAGCTGTCTTTGGAGATGGGCCATCCGTGCTAAATATGGGAGTAGGAACAATGATTGTCTCAACTCTTAATCAAGGGGGTCTAATGGTGTTCGTGTCTATAAGGCTATTGACAAAAAAAATCTACTTTGTGATTATTTTAACAGGGATAGTAATCAGGTGAGATGTGATCTAAAAGATTGGGAGGCCGATTCTTTAGGCAATCTCCTTGGTTCTTTTTTACTTTTCTCTACACTGTATTGGCGGGAAGGACAGAAACAATGGAAGTAGAAAACAAATGGTTGTTTTACGGTGTGATCTTTCTTCCTTGCGCCAACCCCATAGAGTTTGTTGTTGGCCTTATTTGGAGGTCTCTGGTTCTTTCTAAGATAGCTTTTGTGAAGGAAATCTTGACTTTGGATAATTTAGTTCCAAGAAACTAGTATGTTCCAGATAAATGTATCCTTCCTAATTCGAAGGTCGAGGCAATGGATCATCTTCTTCTTCGTTGTGATTTCACTTCATGTGCAACATAGTATCAAACTTGGGGTTGGATCAAGGATCGTTCCCTGCCAATCTATGGCTGATCCCAAACCAATAATCAAAAGGTAAAACAAAATCATTGTCTGATCCATGGCCTCTCCAATATGGATCAGACAATTCAAACGATACAAGGTTGATTCAATGTTTTTTAAACATTTCCTGTATCATACTGGGATCGGAGCTCGGTATTTGCTGATTTCGATATGGCTTAGACAATCCGTATTGGGATCAGTCCCAGACTAATCCATGGTGTACAACGTATTTGGGAAATCTTCATTAGCAGATTTGGGGTAGCCTGTTCTGTGCTAATTATCAAAATGATTTGGAAAGCATGTTGATGATGAGAGACCTTTCAAGAGAAACTCATTCTTCCACACCATTGGAGGGATTTACTTCCTCCTATCCTTCAAGTGATTGCTTTCTTGTGTTCTTGATTCTCAAAATTAATGTGATGTAAAAGATCAACGCTTCTGATCCAGGGAATTATTTGATTTCCACATCGAGTCATTTGTTGATGCTGGCTTCATAGACACAGTGATGATGAGAATGCTTGGAACTGGAATTGATGACGACACCATTGAGGAAACCACTCAGACAACAAAGATGAACAAGAGTATTCCATGTTAGAAGTTGAAGCTTATGGAGAAGTGTTTACCAGTTTGGTTCTAATCCGTGAGAGGTGAATAATAAATAGATGGGGAAACGACGAACAAGAGTTTTCTATTTAGAGTGTGGAGAACAATTTATATATAGGAACAAGAGTACTCCACATTGCAACAGAAATTAAGGTTCCAATTAATAGGAAACAAAAAAAGAATGAACACCATGACGTGTCTAAAAGGGAGAGGGGAAAACCAAAAGGATTGGGATGGAGTTGGTTAGAAATGATTTGAATTCTTATAATCTGATTGAAAATATAAATATGATAAAGTCTTGTCCCTTATTTTTTGATGGCAAGGGGTGTCAGCACAGAGACTGGCTGATAAAGTCTTGTCCCTTATTTTTTTTTTAGCTTCAACTCATAAGGAATTTCAGGATATATTGTTTGAAGAGTTCGACAGCAAGTGGGGTCTTATTTGGGATTAGTTAGGTTTTTTTAAGGGTATACGGTACACACAATTGTATATTTGTACATGATGTCTATTACTATAATATATATGTTACTCTTTTACCGATAAAATATATATATATATATATATATATAAATGATCTTTGACAGATTGGGATTGCGGAACAGGTTTTCGGTTGCCAACCCCAACTAGTAGTGATAAGGCATTTTGTTGTTGTTGTTGTTGTTATTGTACCTGTAGCACTTCTTAGTTCTTATTGGGAATCAATCTCTTCTGTTGGTGGAGAGATTTCTAGGTCATTAGTCTGGCCTTGAACGGTGTGACTAGTTCGAATCAATTCCGTAGCAGGTTTTGGACCTTTACTTTCAGCAGGCCCTTGTTTAAATTTTTATGAAAAAAGAAAAAGAAAAAGGGCATCACGCAAGTAAAATAGGTTGGTAAGGTTCCTATCTTATTTTTCATTTAGAAAGGCACCATGAAATGTGGCTGCAATTCATCCTACAGCGTATTACGAATACACATTCTCATGTTATTAGCCCTTTATATGTGCAATGGGCACACTTGCATGAAGTCGGGATAGCATTAGATTTGCTTGGCTAAATGGTCAAGCAAATTGGTCGTAAGTATCAGATAGATGTTGGTTCTTAGAGACAATTATGATTAGATTTGTCTTGATGCAGGTATATACTGGACGAGTTAGTGCTCTACCTAATGTTGGTGATTGCTCCTGGGAGAAGATCCCGACACCCATACTTGACATGGTTGAAAACCCAATTCACTTGAAGAACTTGTCTCACAAGGTTAAACATATGCCTATTCTGACATCTTTTTAAGTGTATGCTATTGTAGATTCACAATGTTATAGTCACTGAAGATGGTAAATTGTGCAGGAACTGAAACAATTAGCTGAAGAACTCCGTTTAGAGTTATCTTTTATAATGTCAAAAACTCGAAGAACCCTGAAAGCCAGTCTGTCGGTGGTGGAACTGACGGTTGCAATACACCACGTTTTCCATGCTCCAATGGACAAGATTCTTTGGGATGCAGGTGAACAGGTAGGATCCTACATATAACTTTCATAGTTTGGATGGCTTAGTTATCATTCTTGTACAGAAAAAATAGATAAATAAATAAGACAATGTTATAATCTTGGACCACAGTTTCCCTTCACATGTTACACATGTTCATTGAGCCGGGGCGTCCAATCAATGGGTCATGTCTTCTAGTGCATGTGGCTGCGAAATCAATTCAGTTGAATAGGCAATGTTTATTGTTACAAAGAAAAATAAAGAAAAAAGGTAAAGGAAAAGAAAATAAAAAAAATTGAAAATTAAAAAACAAAAAACAAAGTGAAGTTTTACTTGGAGAATAGTTGTTTACAGACAAATTTAATTAACAATAAGATCAATTCCCTCTATTACAATGGAACAGAGCTATGCCCATAAGATTATCACGGGAAGGCGATCACTCATGCATACACTGAGGCAAAAGAATGGCCTTTCAGCTTGTACATCCCGATCTGAGAGTGAATACGATCCATTTGGTGCAGGGCATGGGTGCAATAGTGTCTCTGCTGGACTTGGTAATGTTTCCTTCTCATTTCCTTTTTCGTCTTTTCTGGTGAAAGAATTGCCAAGATGTTTTTCATCTATGTAAAAGCAAATCATAAAAAATGTCATAATTTTGTTGTTCTCGGTTCAATGTTACAAACTACTTAATTTTGTTGTTCTATATATATTTAGCTACATTTTTAAAGTTGGGTAGTAAATATTAGTTCATATAAGCACAGACTTAAATAAAATATTAATTGTATCGAGTTGGCTCAGCTGTTGTGGTTTATCTCAATCTTTGACTATCGACTCCTGCTTAAAATTTACTATAAGCCAGTCAACTTTTTTTCTAGACTTATCAAATTTTAGAGGTTAAGAAATAGATTTTCAAAGGTATTCGGTTTTCTTCATTTCAGGCATGGCTGTGGCACGGGACATTAAAGGAAAGCGAGACCGTGTAGTTACAGTGATAAGCAATGGGACCACAATGGCAGGTCAGATCTATGAGGCTATGAGCAACGCAGGTTATCTGGACTCAGATATGATAGTTATTTTAAATGACAGCCGGCACTCCTTACACCCTAAGCTAGAGGAGGGCCCCAAGACTGCAATTAGTGCTCTATCTAGTACTTTAAGCAAGATCCAGTCCAGTAAATCCTTCCGTAGATTTAGAGAAGCTGCTAAGGTATGCTCTCCATTGTTATCTATTTAAGCTACCTTATGTGTAGGCATGCTGTCTTCTATGATATACATGTGTAATGGTGTGGGTCTATGTTGTAAACATGGTGTGCATGCTTGTAACATCAAGACCCTTTGATCAATGGACTCCATTTGGGTGGGACATAGGTTCAATACTGATTGGACTGAAGGCAGCATACCTGTAGATCAATGAACTATGTGTAATTTAGTCAGTCTACACTACAATAGCCCAAGACTGTAAATGTTTTCAAACACTAAGGTTTAGATCAGGGGTTTTATTCCACTAAAACGTGAGGTATATGCACTAAGGCATGAAGCTTAAGCCTCATAAACATGTATTATAAAAAGGGAAGAAGACAAGAAATCAAATTTTATCTTGAAAAAAAAGCTTAGATTAGAAGGCAAAAATCATGGAAGCTACATGTTTCAAGACTACAACTGTCAGAGGAAGTTTCCAAACTTACAAAGTATGTGTTCATGTAGTATTCTTCAATCATATGGAAAAAATAGAATGAAATCAATTGAGGGAAAAAATCGTGGGAATTAAGTTTTATTTTTCTGTTCAAGTACATATGTAGCAAAAAAAAAAAAAATTCCACTGGTTTATTTCATATTTTGAGACCCTAATTTTACTGGATGCATGAAGTACAAGCTTCAAAACATAAGGTGAGCTTCAAGGCTTGAGGCCTGAACCTCATATGAGCCTTACATTTGGAGGCATGTGTATGGTATCATGAGATTTGTGTTTCCACGGCTAAGCTTCAAGTTGTCTCTGTTGAGTCTCTACTTGAGCCTAGGCATGACTCTTGAGGCATAAGCCTCTAACCCCTTTTAAAACATTAATTTATGTTCTCTTATATTTCACACTTTTCGTAATCAATTTTTTTTTGGGTGATCCCATCTTGTAATATTTGTTTTCTTACTACGGGTGCTTCCTTTTCTAGGGCGTAACAAAGAGAATCGGTAAGGGTATGTATGAATTGGCAGCTAAAGTTGATGAGTATGCCCGTGGGTTGATAGGTCCGCTAGGATCAACCCTCTTTGAAGAGCTTGGGTTGTATTA
>JAUPMG010000010.1:6654271-6670010 GCA_031762675.1 Pachysandra terminalis
AGGGACCAAGAAATTGTGATTGTCCATGCTGGCATGGGAATAGATCCATCCCTCCGCATATTGCAGGCAAGATTCCCGGACAGGTTTTTTGATGTAGGGATGGCTGAGCAACATGCTGTAACTTTTTCTGCTGGTTTATCATGTGGGGGACTGAAGCCATTCTGTATAATCTCATCGACCTTTCTACAGAGAGCTTATGATCAGGTTCTTCTATCATATAAATTTATACATAAATTACTTATAAATACATGCATTCCTGCATGCATCTCTCTCTCCGAGTAGAAATAATATAATTTGTTACATGCACACACACACACACACATACATATATATAGTTCTACATGCGTTTGTATATGTAGCTACTTATGTACATGTGCATACATATGTAAATGTATGTACATATTTTGATCAAATAAATACAATTACATTTAAATTGATACTGTCTATGTGTCAGAATGTGAATATCAGCTTGTCTCAGGCACAAAAAACTTGCATGCACACATACATACATATTTCATACTCACAATAATGTGTATATTCGCATTCATAAACACAAATTGATCAGACATCTCTTTTGTTCTGTCTTGACACATGCACACATACATATTACATACACAAATGATGTGTAAATATGAATTCATAAACACAACTTGATCATACATCTCTCTTGTTCTGTCTTGCCAGCTGGCCTATTTCACCATTGTTTTCAGAAAAAGACTGGTCAAGATGGTTAAACCTTAAGATCTGTGAAACAACAGCATTTCTGGTTCTTTAAGACCCCAAAACCAGAAGTCCTAGAAGACAGCCTAAATATGTAAAGCTGTGAAAACCAGGTGGTCAAGCCTTTGAACCACGCCGGCTGTTCTCCAGTTCAGAAAATGCCCCTGTTTTGGTATATTTTTCTGCTGATCATCAGACCTATATCAAAAAGTTCTCAGCGTCTTAGTTCAAAATTTGAGTATTATGAGGACCTCTCTCTTTCTCTCTCTCTCTTTCTGTGTGTGTGTGTGTGTGTGTGTGTCCAATGGCATTCACCCCCTTTTTTAAGGTGTTGACAATTTTTGTTTTGTTTTTTGTTATTCGATATTAAAAATTATTCAGATATTTTTAGTTTTCCCTTTATTTTCGTAGGGTTTCTATTTATTATTTCATTGGGTCTAAGATCTAATCATTTTTCCATGGTATTTAGTATACTGATTTTAGTCTTTTATTATAACTCATTGCAGTGATTCGGGCAGTTAAATAATATATTTGCATGAGTTTCTAGCTAGTGTGCAGCATGCAACGGGTCATACTTTATCATACATGAACATAATATACTTATCAAATATACATTACATAAATGCATGCCATTGTTTCTCATATACATGCAACATACACACACGTGTGTGTGTATATATACGTACTCCCAAATCATTGTATATCAATTTCGTTGTTTGATTTGATCTAATTGCATGCAATTAATTTGAATTTGATTTTTGTCAATCATTGAATTGAATGAAATAAAATGAAATGGGAATCATTCTATAGACTAGAGAACATTGTTTTTTGTTTAATTGCACATCGGAAACAGGTTACATAAGAATTCTTATTCAAATTATGAATCGTAATATTGCAATTAACTGAACATAATGTGTGCATGTATCTATGAAATATATATGTATAAATTATAAATGTATATATATACATGAACACATATTTTCATGCTAGCGTCCATCTCATTAATCGTCAAAAACAGAAACATATACTCCTCTGAATATGCTTGATCCTTTTGTTGAAATTCCTAGATTGTCCATGATGTTGATCGGCAGAGGATCCCAGTGCGGTTTGCTATCACAAGTGCAGGACTGGTAGGATCTGATGGTCCCACGCAATGTGGGGCATTTGACATAGCATTCATGTCATGCTTGCCAAACATGATTGTCATGGCACCTTCTGACGAACATGAACTCGTTAACATGGTGGCCACTGCGGCCCAGATAAAAGACAGGCCGGTTTGCTTTCGGTATCCTAGAGGTGCCATTGTTGGCATGAACAACCCTTTATGCATTGGGGTGCCTGTTGAGGTAATTTCTTCTTACCAGTTCTATGTCGCTTGGTTATACCTAAATTGATTTAGTAACATATATCTCTTTATACTATTCATGACTGGATTTGTCAATGTGTCTTTAGGATACTATCCATGACTCGATTTGTAAATCTATTTTTAGGATACTATTCATGACCGGATTCATCAATGTATTTTTAGGGGTCCCATCATAGTGTAAAGTATCAGCCGATACAACTTAGGATCGGCTCGGGATGAGTCACGATCCCAAGTCAATCTCTAAATTATTAAAAATTCTTGAACTCGGTTTTGGAAGAGTCAGATCGAATGATCCAATATAGTGTCCGACACCTCTAAAAAAAATTTTGATTTTTTTTTCAGAAAGTATGGGCCATGTGTTGTATCGGGCGATCCCCAATCCGATACCGAGTTTAAGCACTATGGGTTCCATAACTATCCTTTGTATGTGTAATGTACTTCGCTTGACATTGGTTTATACGTGCATAGGGCAGATTGGAAAGGGAAGAGTTCTTGCAGAAGGTAAAGACATTGCTTTGCTTGGGTATGGAGTGATGGTTCAGAATTGCCTGAAAGCTCGGTCTCTTCTTACCAACTTTGGCATTATGGTGACCGTCGCTGATGCTAGGTTCTGCAAGCCCCTTGACATCAAGCTTGTCAGGCAGCTTTGTGAAGATCATTCCTTTCTGATCACCGTTGAGGAAGGCTCCGTTGGAGGATTTGGATCCCATGTTGCACAATTCATTGCTCTTGATGGACAGCTAGATCGGAAAATCAAGGTAATGAATTCCCTCCTATTTATTGATTTATTTAGTTTATCGATGCACTTAAATTTATGAAAAAACCTCATTTTTTAATTTGAATTGTGGTGTTAAGGATGTTTAATTTTCCATTCTTGTAATTTTTGACCAATATCCTTTCACCAGCTCTCTTTCTTGATAAAACTAAATATGAAACATAAGGTTACATGTACAGTAATTCTATTATGTTCCAATACTAATCTGTATCATAAAATTTTCTAGTGGCGACCAATTGTTTTACCAGACAACTACATAGAACACGCATCGCCAAACGAACAGCTAGCTCTTGCAGGACTGACCGGACATCACATCGCCGCCACGGCGTTGCGTCTGCTTGGACGCACTCGCGATGCACTCCAGTTGATGTGCTAGAAAGCTTGGCTTCTTTTTCTCGCAGCAAAGATGAAGTCGAGCAGCTCTTTCTTCCGTCAACTCATTTTCGGAGCTGAACCTAAAACTCTAGCAGCTCTTGTAACTCTCAATTCAGGTCAGCCGCAACAATCGGTATGGAAACCCTTGGTCTTGTATTCTTTCAGCATGTACATTTGTTATTAGCATATCAATGGAAAAATATTTTGTTGAATTTACGATAATTCTTCGGTACTGAGCACGATAATAATCTGCTGATAAGAGGGAGTAAATGTGAAATCTGTAAATTTTATGCTACTTTGCTTTAAGACTGATCTGTTGCTTGTTGTGAAGAAATAGTTGGATAATATAGCTGTATATATGGCGTTGATCTGTGACTGTTCTGCTTAGTGTTGCTTGCAATGCTCAGAAAGTTCAAGAGGTGCTACCCAAGCTTTAACAATCAGAGATTGTGTATTTATGGTTCATTGTATCTTGTTATTTGGGATTACCCAAGTTAGGTATTGTACATGGATGCACCATTTGGTTTTGTAGTAGAGTATAATGAGAATAAGCTTTGTGATCGGTTACTGAAGTGGTAATGCAGCCAGGCTTACTCTGTTTTTAGAAGGAAACATGTTGGAACATGTTGGATTTTGGTGTCGGGTGAATCTGGTTGGTCCGCTTGATTGGCCGACTCAGGTCCCCACTTAATGAGACGTCCATGCTTGGTGTGAGACTAAGTGTAACTTGGACTCTTTATCTCTTAATTGGATTAAGAGAGAGTCCAAGATAGAGTTGAGTCTCTTAAATGACTCCTCCCTCCCAATCTAAGGTATCCACGTTTTGTGATTTTCAACCCTAGAGAATCTCATAATCTCTTCTCTTTGAGATTTGGTTTGGTTACTTAGATTCCCATTATAGAGATCTGGTCGATTGTGTAGAAACATTATATGTTGTTCTAGCAATCACATATTCCGATGTGGGACGTTTTCTAGTTCTAAAAAAATATTCTGTTGCAGATCCGAATTCATGTGCATTGAGGTACGTGATCTGATTCACATATTCCAATGTGGGACGTTTTTAGTTCGAAAGAGATCTTCCATTGCAGATCTAGGTTCGTGTGCATCAAAGTACGTGATCTAATTCATCTACAACCTTCAAATGTCCAATAGAAAATAGTTCTTGCAATTTTTGAGGTCACAACCAACTAAACTGCAAGACTTGATCTTGAACTGAGTGATGCCTTCTCACCATCCAAATGAAGTTCATTGATGATCTCATTTTTGAGTTATCACATTCACCCTTTTAACAATGCTTTCATGCCCTTTCCAACATGGTAGAATAATCCAAACTGTTTGTCAAAGTAAAACAAATATCAATCTCAATAAAGAATCAAAATCTCAAGAATATCCTTCCAACATGATATATACAAAGCCCTGCTGAGTTGAGGTTCTCCTGCAAGCATTGAAAAAAATAAACTGTGAAACGTTTGGTCCTACAAAAATTAAAATTAGAGCATTTTAAGCTTCAAAGTGCTCAGTTCTTCTAATGTAATGTGTGAGAGGCACAGGAAACCATTTCTAGTTTATAGCGAGTATCTGTATTTTCCTGCCCAGTTTTCCTTCGCATTTGAAAAGGAATTTATAGATTGTTAGCCAAGGAATGCAATAGGTAGCCAATTATGATTGTTAGCAATATATATATATAAAGAGGTAGTTAATTCTGATCATCAAATCAGAAAAAAAATTTCATTTTGGATCAAGGAGATCTTCAAGGGCACATCACCTCAAGCGAAAATGGTGGAATATCAGTTGGAACGTGTGCATATGCATGACATGCATCCAGCTGATTTTGTCTTTTAGTGATGACGTGAGGAACATCTGGATGCATGGCGTGCATACTCGCACGCTCCAGCCAATGTTCCTCCAATTTCGCTCCAGATGAAATGCTCTGGAGATCTCCAAGGTGACATTTAGTCATTCACCTTGTGTAGCCAGAATTCAGTTATTTCATATAATACCAGTAATTGGTCAGAAAGTACCTCTTGTATAAAATGTAGCCTGCAAATCCAAAACCTCCAACAACTACAATCCCAAGAAGAATGAGCAGTACAAACATCCAAACCGACAATGTATGTTCTTCTGTGCTTGGTTCATCACTGCTGAGGTCAACACAGCTTCTCAAATTACATGGTCCTTGTCTGGCAGGCTGTTGTCCAATGAAGTCACAGAAGCACCGCTTAGAATGTCGAAGGTCTGATACTCAAATTTAGGAGTAAATCAAGATAATGTCTCAGGAAAACTAATATTCATGAACAAACCAATCAAATTTTATTAATTAAAGAGTACACTGAAGCCATATAATCCCACAATTCAAATCCCTAACCCAGTCACATGGAAAATATAGTCCATCTTGGGAACTTGAAAACCCACCAGACAACGTTATAAAGCAAACGCTGTAAGTTCAGAATGCACAGAGACGTCACCAAGCATTGACTGAGATACAGGAAATGTATTACATTTTGTACTAGAAGAATTAACAAAACGTCATGTGGACAATCGCGAAATCAATATTTCTCAAAGAAAGTAAGACAGGAATAGAGGAAGAAGTCATTAACAAAACTTCATGTGAACAATTATGAATAAATATTTCTCAAAAAATCTAAGGAATAGAGGAGTAAGTATCTCTGTGGTTTGTCATTTTATAATGAGATGTGTATTAAAATGGGAAAAGTAGAGTTAATGGGATAAACGAAAAATCATTGTTTTCAAAATTGTATAACAAAGATCGGTTTCACTCACCATTTTCTCTTGGGAGCATTTACTATCATCCACAGGATAATGTGGGATAGATGCATCTTCTATTAGCCCAAAACATTCTACATCTCGATACCGAATCCCACCGTTACAAGGAGACGAACAAGGCATCCATGTCCCAGCAATCCATTTGAAAACTTCTGTAAGCCAAATAAAGCATCTATGAAGAAGAACTTGAGTAACTCTTTAGTCAAGAAAAATTCAACATACTACAAGTACCTCTTGGTTTTAGCTGCACAGCCAGCTCTGCACCAGTCTTACAATAACCTAATTTGGTATTCTTGTCAGTGATGTAAGGATCAGAGCAGTCCATGCAACATATGTATTCATCACCATAGTCTACCTTCTTCTTGCATTTTGCACACCTACCTGTCATCCTTGGACTTTCTGTAGAATGGTTAGGGAAGGGTAACCTACTAATGTGAAAATAAAAATAAATAATAATAATAAAGAAATATATAAATAATAACAAAAAAGGGTATAAACCGTATGAAGTGGAATTACACTGGATTGCATCAGAATGTAAGTTGAAATATAGATGGCATGCAAAGATATCAGATTTAGCTGCTGCTCAAAACTACCAGTGTTACATTCAGAAATGTAAACTAAACATTCATGATTTGGACGCTGATGCCCAACATATTACAGGAACTTTTACTAGAGAAAACTGAACAAAATCATGCTGGCCTTTATGCTAGAGCTAGAAGAAGACAGGTCCTAGTGTTTGCAAGCAATTCTAGAAATAGAACTAGAGCAGAAATAGTTTTTAACTTTGAGAGCAAGAAATAAAGATAAGAAACAAGAAACAAGAACATAACAATAAGAAAATAGAATATAAAGATATACTAGAATTTCCTAATGGAGATCCACCACTTTGGTGTGGCATTTCACAAACTCAAAAATCAGAGGTTTCTCATGCTTGGAACTACAGAAATCTGCTGGAAATCTATAATTATTTCGATTCTCTAATGTGTTGTAACTAGAGAGAAAATTTATATAAACACACTTTAGAAGAAAACAAACCTGCACAACCATTAAAGTAGTTACCATTACCCCGATTTTAATGGACTAAAACAAACCGCATCTTTTTTTTCCCTTTTTTTAAATATTAATACAGGACATTTATAGCATTTTATTTAATTACAGAAATCTGCTGGAAATCTATTTTTACTTCAATTCTCTAATGTGTTGTAACTAGAGAGGAAATATATATAAACACACACTTACTTTAGAGGAAAACAAACCTGCACAACCATTAAAATAGTTAGCATTACGCCAATTTTAATGGACTAAAACAAACAGCATCTTTTTTTCCCCTTTTTTTAAATATTTATACAGGACATTTATGGCATTTTATTTAGGTTGACTTTTCAAGGATCCTCTCTCTCTCTCTCTCTCTCTCTCTCTCTCTCTCTCTCTTTCTCTAATATCAGCGATCATCTCGTCCAGAGCTCATATATACCCTCTAGTCACTTCAGGATTCTTGTTGTTGTTGGGGTCCTCTGATTTTCTGACATGATTTAATGGTGTTAACCCCAGGGTTCTTGAATTCAGAGCTAGATTATCTTCTGGCAAGTACTCCATGTGAAGAATGTGCATTGTTCTAACAGCCTCTCTCTCTCTCTCTCTCTCTCTCTCTCTCTCTCTCTCTCTCTCTCTCTCTAATATCAGCGATCATCTCATCCAGAGCTCATATATACCCTCTAGTCACTTCAGGATTCTTCTTGTTGTTGGGGTCCTCTGATTTTCTGACATGATTTAATGGGTGTTAACCCCAGGGTTATTGAATTCAGAGCTAAATTATCTTCTGGCAAGTACTCCATGTGAAGAATGTGCATTGTTCTAACAGCCTAAACAGTGGATCTAGTCAGATAATACCTGGAGAGATTTCCAGCAATTGGGTCTAGCTGTTGAAAGTCTGAACTTTTCTATCCGATGGTTACAAGCTCAGATTTCTGGTGCTCTCACAGCGTCGTTCGAGAATCTCACAGGGTCATCCATGATCCAACGACAAGGATCCATGTGGTCTGGTGTTAAAAAGGTCTGGTATGAACCTTTGTATGACGGTGATGGACAAATAATATGTCCAACAATTGAGATTTATGGGTACAGTAGTCTTCTATCTTCTCTCTTGTATTGATTTGTCAGGGTTCGGTAGTCTTTCATCTTCTCTCTTGCATTGATTTGTCAGGCCATGGAGATTATATTACATTCGGCATTATAGTTTGCCATGAGCAATGGCTGAGGTTTCTGGCGATGGGTAGCAATGAAGATCGACTGCCAGACTCATTGGGGAGAGAGAGAGAGAGAGGTGATTGTAAAGACCAGGGAAAGACAAACAACTAAAAAACCCTTTAAAATTGATTTCTTAAACTTAAAAACAAGGGCATTTAGTCTTCTAAAAATTGGGTGTAACTTCTAACGACAAATACTAGTCTAGAATATTCAAAGATAATAACTCTTCTATTTCTACTGTGACTTGAAAATAGAAACTCTCAGAACACATACTATTACTAAAAAATGCATAGAATTTCTAAAATAAATAAAACCTACTAAAATTAATAATTCCCTTGCTACGTCCGCTAAGAAGATAATCTCCAAAACAGCAACTTTGTCATGGCTATGCAACTTGAACGTGAAACAATCATATTTTCCTCAAATCTTCTCTGGATCGCATGATCTTGGATTTTGTAAGTAATTAAGTTATCAAATGACACCAAAATCAACAACAACAACAACAACAACAACAACAATAAAATGCATCATCCAAACAAGTTGGAAATACAAATCCTGTTTTGTCATCTAATTAATTTCAAATAATGTCTGATGTCCAAAAGGCTGGCACGAATTCAAGTGGTGTGTTTCTCATCCTGTATAATATGTTTATTAACTCAATGATTCTTGGACTATGGTAATTCATGCACCCATATGTAAGCATGCAAAAACCTCCAAATATATATGAGATGCCATCTATGTCAACTAGTCCACAAATGTTGGATCCACCAACTTTCATGCCTTCAAAAAAACAATTTTATCCACCAAAACAGCCCTTATTATCAGGTGTCCAATTGGATATGCCACATTTGACACTGTTCAACCAACCATTTTATCTGAAGATAGATACGGACTCTGGTGTTTGGTTTACTATGGTGAAGTTTACTATGATAATTTTTTTTTTTTTCCTTTTCTTTCTTTAATTAAGTTCTCCTCTTGAATTATGAACAGCATGTCACATAGTGTCATAGCAAACATAATAGTTGGTCTATTGTTCCATGATAAAGTGAAAGTTGAACAGATTCACTTTGCTAGAATAGCTCTTTGCCTTTGGCCCTATTTTGGGTACGCCTCAATCATTCCAACAAAATATATAATCCTATTTAGGAGAATATTTATTGCAATACTTCAACATGGTTTCTCAAATTCTGCAATGGCATAATTGATACACCAATCTCATTTAACGACTACTATATATCTCTAATCACAAGTGTCCATGCAACATCTACAACATATTGGACATAAATACATAAAATCACTTCAGCGCATAAAGATTCTAGGGAAGGGGATCAAAGAAGTTATCGAGAAACCAACTGGGCGGATGGTTTTGGAGCACAGCACACTCGTGCAGGGAGGAAAAATATATCAAACAATTGTGGTTACCGGATTGCTATAATTGTCCAATCGCAATAGTTTGAACCTAGGGGATGCTCTAGGTTAACCACGGTTACCAAAACCAATACATATTAGTATGAATCAGCCAAAACCATTAAAATTAGAAGCAATTTGACAAGTATTAGCCAATACCTTTACGAATAGGTCATATCGGCCACCCTCAAAACCGATACAGCTAGGCGATTTCATCCTACACTTTAAACCTTGAGGTTACCTCATTATGTGATATGAAAACCATTTGCTTACATGTGGTTTTCACACATACTGCTTTTAGATGGCTCTTAAAGGTCTACAACATTCAGACCTTAGCAATCAGGTTATGGCAACAGCACAGAAACGAAAAGTTGAGTTTCATATGATGTCAACTCAAATAAATATGAAAGATGTTTTCACATAAATTCTGGTCTTGTTCATTTTTAAATAAAAAATTTCATACGACCGAATCAAATGTTTATATTTTATTATTGAATAATTGTCAAAACAAAATATAACAGTGACAACAACACCAAAATGCCTTCTCACAACTAATTCGGGTAGGCAGTACCAAAATTTTTTATATACAATAGATACAAAAATAACACACTTCTACATAAAATTTTGGTCTTACCTCATTTTCAAATCAATACAGTTCAGGAATTCCAGTTTGACTTCATTATTTTTATCAACAATGCTTTTTCCCAACCATTGGGGTTCTGGAGTACGAAACGTGTTCGACTAGTCTAGCCTACCAAAAGCCACGTCAAATTGTATGTTTTAAAATATCTCTTCACTAGTTCCATGCACTGTTAGACCACTTGCACAAATTCATAGTTTCTCACTAGTGTTGTGATTGGTCTTCATTTAACATGACAAGCCACCCGAATCAATTTCAATGTATTTTATTTCCTAACAAGGCAACTTCTACATTGTCTTAAATATGGTCATTTCTTATCCTACCTTTCCTAGTCTTTTCAATCATTCATTTCAATGTCCTCATCTCGGCTATTCTTACTGTCTGCATATTTTGCTTCTTAACTGCAAAAGATTCACTCCATAAAGCAAGCGCCTTACAACAATCTTACGGAAAATTGCTTTTAGCCTAAGCAAAATGCACCTTTCACATAGCATTCAGAAGTATAACTTCTCTTTAACCATCCATCTTAGTTCTATGAGCAAATCAAACCAAGATATCAAAAATGGTAGCATTGAGGGATCTTGTGGCTATCTATCATATGTTGCATATTGCATGGACTTGTGTACATGTTCTGAGTACAGGTATTTGTTGAGTTGTGGGATATGGGGATTCGACAAAGAAGTGTCATGAATATATAAATTATCAAAATATATATATATATATATATATATATTCCAAATAAAGAATTCAGTTAAATGCACACACATTGCTTATATCCAATCAAGACAATATTTAATATAAAAAAATTATAAACTCAAAAAATAATAGTACAAAAGTTTAAATGTGATGTATGTACTAAAATTATACAAGAGAACACTAATTTCCACCATCTTAACAGGCTCCCAAACATTAGTTTTGTCCATAGATCTGTTTGTGTACCCAACTTACAAAAATTCATTTAAAAAAGTGGACATGAATTTGAACTGTTGGACACATCCCAAACCCATACGTATCTGACAAGGATACACCAGGAAAAGTGAAGGGTCCAGATATAATATCCAAATAAAGAATTCAGTTAAATGTACACTCATTGCTTATATCCAATAAAGACAATATTTAACATAAAAAAATTATAAACTCAAAAAATAATAGTACAAAAGTTTAAATGTGATGTATGTACTAAAATTATACAAGAGAACACTAATTTCCACCATCTTAACAGGCTCCCAAACATTAGTTTTGTCCATAGATCTGTTTGTGTACCCAACTTACAAAAATTCATTTAAAAAAGTGGACATGAATTTGAACTGTTGGACACATATCCCAAACCCATATGTATCTGACAAGGATTCACCAGGAAAAGTGAAGGGTCCAGCTGTGATAGCATTTATACGTATTATTGTCTCATCCCTATCTGTGTTTCTATTGAAGTGGCATTCCATGTTTTAAAGTTTATTTGCATAATTTTAAAAATCTCTTTCCCAAGGTATCACTTCATGGCTGTAATTTTTATCTGCTCCATGTCTACTTTAATTAATCAAATATCATATCATTCTCAAATAACATACAACAATGTTGTCTTTTCTAGAATAATAAAGAATGTATGGAGGTTTCCTTCTCTCTAAAATTCTCAACCAATTGTCTAAGTAGAAGTATAACTCTACTTCCAGGAAACCAAATTTATTTTCGTATTGTTATTGTTGTTATATTACATTAGTATTCTTTGCACTACCATACTTATAGTAGTATGAAATCCTATATGTGAGATTTCTGACACTAAAAGTCAGTCCGATTGGATGATGGTACACCTAAACTACTGAACAATTCTTGGATGGTTAGCAACACCAAAGAACAATAGTGTTCATAGAAAGAGTTTTTTTATTTATTTTTATTTAACTAAGATTGATGGTTAGAATCATCTAATCAAGCTGTTGTTTTCATTAAAATACCTTGTTGAGGGGCCCATCTTATTGTATAACTAAGAGTTGAATAATCGTCTAATATGGACTACATAACACTGTTCTATGGTGGAACTGGTACCAGAACTATTAAATGTTTTCCCACTCTCTCACAATGACTTGAAGCATCAAGTTAGTTTTTTGAATTCGTGTTGGAGACTATCATGTATACATAACCTGACATTAAATCACATCGAATTAGTTTATTGGATTGTTGCAGGAGACTATCATGTGCTGCTCATCACCACTCCCGTCTCTCTTTCTGCCATTTAGTAGTAAATCTCAACAACATAGTCTTGATTCTGCACCATGAAAGTGACCCGAAGCTTGTAACATCTCTTATACGGTTATACCTCTAAATTTCACTTCACTAAGGAGGGTATGTTATTCTCCTCTGTCAACTTCTTTATTTTATCCTTTCTTCTTCAATCCAAGTTAGGGATTATTTAATTCTATGTTTAGTGATGACATCGTGCTTTTCTAAAAGGGGATTAAAATGGTACTCTAAAGCTTTCAATTTAAAAGAAGATCCTAAATACTTAAAGACTGTCAAGATGTGAATTAAAAGAAGAAAAAAAATCCCTTATCAGCCCAAATTGAAATATGTGTTCACTTCATGCTCAGTGTGAATAATTATCAGAACCATTGGAAAATTACAGCACATTTTCTACTGATAAAATCCCGAAACTCTAAATAAGTCATTAGATCATTGACTATAACTCAGACCACACATTAAGCACAATGAAAATCGAGAAAGAAGAATCCATAAAACCATCATTTAAATATCATAAGGAGATGGAAGATAAGATAAAATCAATGGTTCTCTTACTTAAATTTATCATAGAAGCAAGTTCTGACCTGGTTTGCAGCAGTGGAAATGGGTGTAAAATGGAAGGCATGGAGGAAATTTTGGCTCTGGACAGAGTCCATTGCAGTCATTTGACTGATCAATGATGACATGACCTGTTCCACATCCTCCAATCCATTTGTTTTGACATGACTCAGTCCAGTAGCATCCTACAATTTAGATGTGAACAAAACAACCAATTAGTAAAAGAATAACTGAGAGCAAATAAGTACTCCAATGCAACAAAAACAAATTCATGTAAATTATGCAACATGATACTATCTCCCAAACATTTTCCAACCTGATGCTTTGACTCCCTAAGATGTTTATGATTCAGCTATCAATCCTTGTAAAGTGCAACCTAGCACTATTACCATACATTTTCCTACCAGCTTTCTTTTTTTTTTCTTACACATTTTTCTACCAATTCAAGAATATAGATGATTCGACATGATACCAGCTCTTGGGTGGCCATCATTTAATAAGTTATCCATTATGATCATCCCTAGAAAATGTGGTTGTCATCCAATTTTTCATACTATAGTTGATGGTTGTTTGACTGCTTGATCACTGGAATATGCCGATTCTAAAATATGGTTCAAAATTTAAGCTACTCTAATCAAGAATTTGGCGAGCCACATGCAATAAAGTAGGGCTGTCAACGAGCAGAGCTAGCTCTGCTCAGGATCGGCTTGTATGAGCCGAGCTTGAGCTCTATAGTTAGGCTCACGAGCTGAGCTTGAGCCTCAAAAAAAGCTCATTATCTTAATGAGCTTGAGCCGAGCTTGGGTAGGCTCGGCTCGGTTTGTTTATGAGATTATACATCTATATTTCTATATCTTATATTATATATTAATGTTAAACACATATGTTAATATATTATATTATATATAATAATAATCATCAACTATAATTTTAACGCATTTGTATTAATATGAGCTTTCGTACGAGTTGAGCCTTTTACGAGACGAGCCTGAGCCTTGCTCAAGGTTTACAAGCCTGATCCGAGCTGGGAAAAGCTTGGCTCGGCTCGTTTACAGCCCTACACTAGAGAGAATGGCAGGATCTAGCATGTATCTTCAATTAGGGATGTAGCATATATCTTCAAATCTTGTGAGCAAAAAATGTATTACTGGAAAAAGAAAGATTTCCTTCTTCCAATAACAACGAAACTCTGGAACACAAATTCTATCTTGTATACAGTTAAAACCTTATCAATCTACCTGAGATGCTACTAATTATCCACTACATAAATTTATATAAAAAAAAAATCCATTTAGTCAACATAAGTTCCGTGAAGAATGAAGCTAAATATAAGATAAAACACGAAACAGATTTAGATTTCTATGAGAGAAACAAAAGGTGCAAGTACTGGATCAAGAATATCAAATCTGAAATTGATAATAAAATGAGACTAGAACAGCACAAATGTGTTTCAGATTAACCGAATTAAAGAAATTAGGGTTTGTAGAGCTTACCGTGAGAAGGAAGATTGAAACAGATCGTTGAAGAGAAAAGAGAGATAAGAAAGATCATAAACAGCTTCGATCGCCATCTCTCCATCTCCATTGATATTCTCTCCACTGGCTTCGCCAGTGTCTTTACGGACAGCTCTGATCATCGTCCAATCATTTGACTCCTCAAGACGGACCAGCGTTGTCTGGTGAGACGTCTGATGTGTCCTACCTCCTATCTTCCACGTGTCCCGAGCTATGCCTTATGCGCGGCACGCGATCCTAAACGGACCGGGCCTATACAGTAGAAACATCACTTATGCGAGCCTCAAGACCGGCCCAACCCGGATAGCCCCTTGAGTTCAAATGTATTGGCCCGGACCTGGACCATTCTTAGACTTATCTAAGGCCAGTTCGGTCCTAAGAACTCAATTTCTCTTATTTAAAATTATAAACATATAATTCAAAATGATATTTCAAGATATTTAATTTAAGAATAATTCAAACATCTAATATATTAGATAAATAATTTATATACTCTTAAGAGAGACGATCCATCAGAAAGCGTGCCAATATAATTTTCAAAAATAACCTTTAATATAATAAAGTATTTAATATACTTAGAGATAATATTGTGTTTTGATTTATACGGTTAAGTTTTCAAAATAATCATTCTCACTTTTTCAATTATTTAAAAAAAAAATGATGTGGCAATAAAACAACTACCCATCATTTAGGTGTCATTTGGCTCCCATTTTCAGAACTCTTTCCAGGGCTTGGAATGAGTTCTAAGTCCTAGAATGAGTTTTGACAAAAAATTGAGCGTTTGGTTAGCAAGTCTTGGAATGAGTTTCTCATAATGAGTTTTGAAAAATACACATGACGTTAAAATGAGGTCCAAACCTCATTCTAGATTTTAGGAACGAGTTTTGCATTTTGATGGCAAACTTGTAAATACCAAGAAAACCCCCTCACACCCCCACCCCCACCGCCACCGCCACAGCAACCACCAACATTACCACCACCCCACCGCGACCACCAACATTACCATCGCCACCACCACCCCACCACCGCCACCACCACTACCACCACCACCCCACCACCACCACCACCACCCACCGTCACCACCAACATTACTACCACCACCCCCACCACCCCACCACTAA